>JAPDEH010000097.1:0-99638 GCA_027569075.1 Aspergillus asperescens | reverse complement strand
TTTGAGATGGCGGCTGCTTATTTCAAGGCATGGTGGTTGGTTGAATTACTTCAGTATCCAGACGCGTGGACAAATCGGTGAGGTGCGCGGCTCGGGTGGGTGCGCGACTCGGGTGGGATTTACGTTAACTAACTTCGCTTTCAACATTGATTTGTCAACCCTAGTGCCAAGACTCTAGATGCTTTGTGATCCTTTGCCTGAGCTTATCAACCCAAGGCACGTTCCCTTACTTGCAATTAGTCATAATGGGATCGAACAAACGATGCACGGCATCTCATCCGTGGTACAACTTTTGAGAAGCCGTGCGATAAATTGAGCCAGATTTCCTGTCCATTTCCTCATATCATGCAGTTATCACCATGTCCTCGGAAAAGCCAGTTCTTGTTGTTATTGGCGCCACAGGCAACCAAGGAGGGTCTGTCCTCTCATACTTTCTTTCATTGTCATCTTCTCCCTACGCCCTCCGCGGCCTCACTCGAGATCCATCTTCGTCCAAGTCCGTTGCTCTCACCGCGCGCGGAGTGGACATGGTAGCTGGGAATATCGACGACCCTCCCTCCCTCGACGCTGCTTTCAAGGGTGCGTCTGCGATCTTCAGTGTCACTGATTTTATGCCACCTTTCTTTGATCCCTCGCAGCGCGAGAAAGCTGCTGCGTCTGGTCAGAGCATTGGAGAGCGCTGCATGGCGCTGGAAGCGCAACAAAACCGAAACATCATTGACGCTGCTGCCAGAGTGAGCACGCTGGAGCGCTTTATCTTCTCCAGCCTACCCAACTCGAACAAGTTAAGTGGGGGGAAATACCCATTTGCCTACCATTTTGAGAGCAAAGCCATCGCCGAGGAGTATGGCCGAACAACCCATCCAGCCCTCTGGGAGAAGACGAGCGTGCTCTATGCGGGATTATATCTGGAAATTTTGCTGGGGCACTCTGGTGCCATATTTCGACCAAAATGGGACAAGGCCAAGGACGCCCTTATATTTACTTTGGGAGAACCCCTAAGCACCTCGCCTTTTCCCATCTACTCCGTCACAGACGATACTGGCGCTCTAGTGCACGCCCTACTTCGCGCTGCACCGGGCAAGACGCTCAGCGGTGTTAATGAGTGGCTCAGTTTTCGGGATGTTGCCACGATTTTGGGCCAGCTGTTGGGCAAGCGTGTTGAATTTGTCGATCAGGGCCCGGGCTTCGACATGGGAGATCCAGATCTGACCAAACAAATGATGGATATGATGGGATTCTGTCTTGAGTTTGGATATGACGGGGCAAAGGTTGATAAGCGCGCTGTACAGCCAACCGATCTAGGAGTGCCGATTCAGCTGCAGCCTGTCAAGGAGTGGTGTGCGAAGCAGGATTGGGAGAGCGTGTTGGGGGTTGGCCAGCACTAATACATTAGTAGTCTTAGACGAGTTATGCATTTGAGATTGAATACGCGGACCCTTCACTATGAAACATTTCTTAATTTAATAAATACGCCCTATAGCACAAACCATTACTTTCATAAAATGAATCTCCGAAGTAGTCCACAAATATCTCCACAAGTCACTAAGTCCCCATACTTAAGCCCTACATACCACCTAGAACCCCAGTCACGTGCCGAGTTTACCTTCTCCCCATCTCATCCGCATTTCTTCACCTCGCTGACCATACCATCCCAACCACAACTTAAAGAAATCAAAGAAAACAAACCCCCCCCCACATCTAAAAGATCCCAAATCCCAAACCGAAAACCCAATCGCAAAATGGCCGACAAACTCCGCACCCTCCAAAACCTCGAGGCGACGCAAGCCCGATACATCGGCACGGGCCACGCAGACACAACAAAGCACGAGTTCCTTTCGAACATCGTCCGCGATAGCTATGCGAGCTATGTCGGACATGCGCCGCTGCTGGGGTATATGGCTGTTGGCATGGGAGAGAGTAGGGAGAAGGTGCGGGCTATGATGATTGAGAAGATGGTGAGGGGTGTTGGGAAGCCGCCGGAGGTTAGTTTTTTTTTTTTTTTTTTTTTTTTTCCTTTCCTTTTTTCTATGTCTTTCTTTTTAGAGTTTGTGGGAGTAGGAGGCTAATGCTTTGTGCAGACGCAGGAATGAAGGTATCAGGGTGATTAGTTGGTTTGGGGTATTGATGAGCGAGCGGATTTCCAACGGGTTCGAGTGTGGATGCAGTGCGATGCGACGCGACGAGACCAGAAAAATGCGACGACTTATCGACTAAGAGGTGGATTAATTGGTCGACCCGATGCCCTAGTCTATAATAGCCTAGGGACAGGCTCTCTCAGTACGTTTTGCGGTCGGATCGAAATGAGCAAGATGCTGGCTCCATGGAGGTTACGGGTAGCGGTGATAATAATAGAACAGTATGGGATGAATGCAATACGGTGGCATGGCACATTTTTACGGCGTCAATGGCTGGAGTTACGGATCAAATGGATTGAAGCCAACGGCAACTTGGATTTATACCTCGCAGGAGGCTCTGACTTTTAACTCCCATATGTACAGTCCTATAAATTCACATTAGGCTCATTTTGAATCACTTCGTTTCCTCCGCACCAACCTGTCGCGTCAGTTTTGTATTCTCCTCTTGCAACGACTTAATCAACCCCAGCCATTGCTTCCTCTCACTCTTAAGCTTGTCGCATTCCTTCTTCAGACTCTCTACCTCTTTCCGCAGCGAGTGCGTCTCATCGCGCGAACGAGCCTTATCATGCTTCTCTGCCTCCTTCCGATTCCGGGCCTCGATCTTCGCGGCCTCCTTAATCTGATGCCGTTCGATCTTAGACAGCTGTCGAACGAGCTTCGACTCCTGGCGGAAGAGCGCCGATGCGACCTTTTGCATTTCAGAGTTACCAGTGGGACCGGCGGTAGGCGTCCCCGCTCGGTCGTCGGATCCAAGTCTCTTCGTGCTGCTTCTTGGATTCCCCGTGGCTAGCTGGTCGATGGTACTGCTGCTGGGGCTTGGGCTGAGATTGTCGACCGAAGCGAGGGCAGATGTTTTCTCTTTCTTGACTTCGTCTTTGTCGTCCGGCTGTCTCAGACCGAGCGACTCGATGTCCGATCGAACGAGTTCGATCTGGGTCTCGACGCTGCGTTTCTCCTGGGCAAGTTTGGCGAGATGGCGTTCGTGTGAGGAGAGTTTGTTTTTTCGGGTTCTTTCGAGGATCTCGGCTGCGGAGATGTCGAGGTTGATGTCTCCGGGTGTGTGTGGTTCTACGGGGCCTTCTGAGTTGAGAGATATTTGTGACTGTGTCGGGTCTTGGGCTTCACGTTCGCCTTCGTCCTTCGTTAGGTGATATTTTGGAGTTTCTTCGTGGTGTTCTTTAGAGTCGTGGGGCATGTTATAGGATGACTGACGCGAGTGCTGCGGTATATATTCCAGAACTGCTTGCGGTGCGTAGCGCTCAAGGCCGACGTTTAGCAGGGTCCCGATACTTGCGATGAGACCGTGATGCTCTTCCTGCTTATACTCGCTGATGTCCGAGCCATCGCTATCGTCTGAGTCGTCGTTGTCATTTGCCGGCTTGTTGCTCTTCGGTTTAGCAGCGCTTCGTAGCCGCTCCTGTTCCTTCGTAGCTTCTAGGTCCTGACTCGCCCAGTCTACGAACTTGGCTGCATCTTCACAGATACTCTTTGGTGTGCCCTTCTCGACTATCCACCGCGGAATACTACCCCCAGGGTCACTCCTCGTCACCATAATCCACTCGACGGGATTGGACTCCTCGCCACGCTCTCCATTCGAACCATTCAACCCCGAGCCGTAGCCTGATCCAGATCCAGGCCCAGATCCATCATGATCCGAACCAGACCCACCCACCAGAATCTCCCTAATCATCTCCACAGACTCATACTGCCCGCGAACATAGTCCCCCACCAGCGGGACATCAGGATGCTCACAAGGCCTCGAAACCATCATCCAGCTCCTCCCCTCCTTTTCCCCCTTCCCCTCAACACCACCACCACCACCACCCCCATCCTCCCACGTAGCAATCATCGTCACGAAATCCCTACTCGTTGTCGGATTCGGGAACGCCGCACTGACATGGTAAACATTCAACCTGCCCAAAACCCTCCCTTCTCCTTCTCCTTCCCCTTCCCCCTTTTCCCCTTTCTCACCCGAGCTTTCATCCCTAACAACAACCTCCTCAACCATCCTCTCAGCACCAATCCCCCTAACAGCCCAGTCAGGCGACAACCCCTCCTCAACCCTTGCCCGATTCACCCTCAACGTCTCCCCCATCTCACCCGACAACCTCTCCTCCCAAACCCCATAAGGCAACCCCGCATGAACACTTCTCCTCCCAAACCAATGCCCATGTCCATCGGACCCAGCCAGCTTATAAACCGGTATACCAAGGGGGTTGTCCTTCGAGGGCGACGGTTTCACAATTGGTTTGCTCCAAGCGTGTTGGTGGGAAAGGGTGGTTTCATTGTTTGTCCCTAGGCGCGCGGATGAGGGGGTTATACCCGACTTATTGTGACTCTGGGCATTCTTGGATGGTGGGGGAGGTTCGGGGACGGAGTCGATGATTAGGCGGGCTTTGGCGCGGAGGTCGGTTATGTAGAATTGGAGGGAGGATTGGTCTGTTGGGATTTTATCCCGCGGTGTTGAGGTTAGGCATTGGAGGGCTTCTTGGAGGGCGGCCATTAAAGTTAATTAAATTGGGTAGGTTATGGAGGTAAACGTATGCAGAAGTTCGTGGCGGTGGGTGGTGCTACTGTTGGCAGTTGGTGGTATGGTATTTATATAGTATGAGCTGCGAGAGGACTACCTGACGTCACCGGTTCTCGGCCCTATCCGTCTACCAACTAGTAGTGTCTAAAGAGGGTCTCATTTACGACCTAAGAGCCTCTAGTACTAGGGAAGTACTTTAGTGGGATGAATAATCAATCTGATATATGTCTTGTTCAATTAAGACTCCAAACTAAATACAAGCTGAAGCTGCATACAAAATTGATCGGGAGCGGAAGGAATGTAGTGTGCGGGCACAGCCCAATCCAGCATCTGATTCCCGTCACCCATACTCTCACCAGTGAGGAATGGATGGCCGAGTTATCCAGGTAATAAAACCCAGCCTGGACAGTAGGAGATGAACCTACTAGGCAACAGGCAACCTGACGTGTTCAGATGGTATGAGGCATATCGATCCCAGAAGAAGGGTAACCCGCAGTCACTGACTCGGATGCCTTAACTTCGCTCAGGGTCTGCCACAGACAGACAACTGAGACCAATGGGAGAGACACATCATTTCAGTCTGGAACCACGCAAGCTGCCTTGTTGCAAATCTGCGTCCATAACCCATCTCGGATGGGTATGTTTCGCAGCACCATGATTGCATCTGCCCCCAATCCACCATTATTGCGGATTCCAGTCTGATAACCTGTACCAGATGAAGCAGATGTTCGGCAGGAAACAAAACGATTGGTTCTCAGAACCAGTGCCATCGCTTCCAAGTCCCTTGCCAAGTCATGGAACGAAATGAAATCCAACGAGTGTGGTAAACGTTTCTCATCCAATCCATATCCTTAGCCGCGAGGCTCACCAGTATTCATGACATATAATGTGGGGTCAAATTGTAACAAAAGAGACAGATAGCCGTCCCGCCGCTGCTGTTTGATGCAAAAGCAAAAAGAAAAGAGACAGATCGCTCAAACTGGCTGAAATCACAATAAAAAAATATGAAAGACGCAATATTATGTTTGGTTGATAATGCAAAGGCGAAGTGGAGTATCATCGGGTCTGAAAATCAAATCATGATAAACGCCGTCACTGATGCCGATTAGCCTGTGGTCTGGTTCCGAAGGGAACTTGTCCCGATCGTTCTCGTGGGTATGTAGTCTCGGGTTCGGGTGGTGCAGGTAGCTGACAGCGGCTCTGTTGATAAGGGCCCTGGGATCTAATCCAAAGACATGCGAAGTCAGGGAGACCATCAACATCAAGTGTCTAGGACTTGAATCCATTACATCGTTGTACCGTACGGTAGCGCAAAATCCTGATAGCGATCACCCCATCCAAAACCCGTCATATTGGCCGCCGTGCTACAGGGCTGCACGAGCATACTCGGAAGTGGGAGCGCTGCAAGGGCGGCGGATGTTGCCGCTGCGCTGTAGTACTGCAAGGTATTGTAGGGCGAGGTGGTATATGCCTGGACGTAGCCAGGGTTTGAAGGTGCTGTGGAGACCATCTGCATCTCAGGCAAAGCACCCAGTCCAGCCCACATATTTGGGTTTATATCCCCGGTCGTAGTGGGCGCCGGGCTGGATGGTAGCACCTTCCATGAGTCCATCGATACCAGTTGCTGCATCGGGTTATGCCACCATGTCTCGGGTCCGGTGGAACTAGGGAGCAGAGGCGTCGAACGAAGTACATCAACAATGCGAGGAGGCGGTGGAAGTAAGGGGACGAAGAGGGCCGAGATAGCGCCCTTCGCGTCCTCACTCCTACCACCGAGCAACTCGCCCGCACCATCATCCTCCAAGCCCTCAAGAGCCTGAGCACCGGTGCGGTAAACAAATTTGTTGGCAGCTTGGACAAATTCCTCCTGCAGTTTCTTCAGCTGATTGTCCTTCTCAGCCCAGTCCCAGGTGTTGGCAGCGGTGTCAATCGAGTAGACATGCTTGTGGTATTCAACGAGCGATTCGATCGTCTCTGGCGTGAGTTTGAACGCGACCTCGTTCCGAGACACCATATCAACATGCACCACGTATGCTTCAATGTGAATCATCTGGTAGTTGAATAGTGCCTCTACTAGAGGGTTCTCATCCTTCCTCAGCTCCGCCTCGGGAGCCTTGGGGAGCATCATTGAGCAGAGAGTCCAGATGGCGTTCGTTGAAGACAGAGTCTCGGTTAGGCATCTTGTATGCTGCGCCACGTTGTTCAAAGGTCGCTTGACACGGTTAACTCTTTTTAAGGTTGCCGTGAGCCAGGGTTCAATCCGAGAGTTCAACACCACGTTCGGCGAGGACCGCGGCGCAAAGGCAGCTGCCGACGACGGCAATAAGACGGTTGGCATTATTTTCAGTGAGGGGTTAGATCGATGATAAGACAGCCGAGAAGGAACGGGAAAAAAAAGTAGCAGTTTGTCAATTAGAGCATAAAAAGTTCATCAAGGCAGCAGTCGCCCACAGCGATTCTTGTCTTCCGGGGTATTTCCTAGTATAAAAAGTTGTCGCAAGTCACGAGGAAGATGTCTCCAGGCCAGATAGTAGAGTACTGGATCAAAGCACGGGCTATCGGGATACGCGGAGAATTGTATCAGGTGTTGGTTGGTGGTTGGGTGTTGAAATTAGGATGCGGGCGAGCGTGCGCGATGAAGAGCATAAACAATAGATAAAAAATAATTGAGGAAGAAAAGAATAGTAAGTATAAATGAAAGAAAAAGGCCTAAGGGCCGGAAAGGAGGGAAGAAGAGAAAAGGCCGATGAGGAAAGAGGAAGGACGAGGAAGAATGAGAGGAGAGCAACGGTTGAGTAAGTGTCAGACTACTCGAGACGAAGAGGGGCAACCGCACCGTTCCAACAGGCAAACAGGCTGGATGAGGTGGATATTGGCGCTTTCTGCAGAGAATCCCTGTGCAGCAGATTCGAGACTCGAAAATCGAGAAAAGGGATTATGAATTATTCGTTTGGTCTCTTCAACTCTTCATCGATTGATCATTAATGAGTCCAGGCACTGTGGTTTCAACCCAACCGCCGTCATACACCCATCCATCCTCGTCTTTTAAGAGTCCCGACGGATGGCGACCGACTCTATCCATTCCGGCGACTTTTTCTCTTGCAACAGGTGGAAACCCGATCGTATGGAACAGGTCAGTAGGTCCTTTTGGCCACAGCTCGGATTCGCCGTGCGATCTCAGCTGCGCATGCCCTCGCGCACTCTTTGCACTCCCCTGGCTGAGCGTTAGCAGGATGCAGGTGTCCAGAAGGGTCATCGTGGTGGAGACTAGTGTCTTCAGTGTCTTCAGTGTCTCGACGCTCTACACGAGTTGCGCGCTGCTATACTGCTTCCTTCCTAGTCCGTACCTATCTTTACATCCAGAATATATCCGTACATTAGTCCCGACTTCGCTGCCAGTTAGTCGATGCGATGCTTAATTTATACTTCCTTCCTGCAACGAACCCTGCACCAGGCGAGGCTGGCGAGATGCTGAGGGCCTGAGACGAGGCTGGACCTGATCTGATGGCAGCACACCATGGAACCGCTTCAAGAGAGTTCAACCAGGGCGCTTAGACTACTTGCCGGGCTGCTGTTGCGACTGAGTCGGGGGAATTCGGATAGTTAGCTAGTTAGCTAGTTCGCTCTCGAGAATTAATCAGAGCCCTCCTCGAAAGTTGGATTTTGGGGGGGAAGATGTGTCAGTGTCACAGACCTTCAAGTTTCGTGGACTTGGATGGCCTGCTTTGACCTCCTGGAGGACGCGGGAAAATACCAGTAAGAAAGACGGATAAATCCACAGTGGAGGCAGAGTAACCTTCCGCCTAATCTATCTACTCTGAGTAGGCTTGACTTCTGTTGTGAAACAGGAATGATGTCGAGCAAATCTGGGTGCTGGCTAAGGTGCTAAGCCCCCGTCACGATCCACTTGGGCTCATGAAGTCATGGACTCGTAGAGTGTCAATCATGGATAAATATGCAGAGGACAATCGATGTATCCGTAATTTATTCTTGCCAGAGTACTCTACTTGTATTTATCAGCAGATTCAATAATCAGGCCATACCAAATCAGTGTGTATCTTGTTGGCTCGATATAATCGATATTATTCTATCCTCAACCTGTTCGCTGGTGGGATGAAGACATCAATAGAAAAACCATGCGCAGTCTTGCCCTCACCCCACTTGCGTCCTCCCAGTGCGAAGATCATCCGATGCCCTTAAAAGTTCTGGAGCCCATCTGAACTCACTGACACTGTTGAGCGGTGGGGCATAAATCTTTTCGATCTAATTGACGGCCAGCGCCGATTTGCCACTACTGTGGAGCCGGATTCAGCTGGCAAGTGTCGGTTAACATCGTGAACATGAGCTTCCGAACAACTCGTGAGATTTCTCGTCGCTGACTTTTAAACACCCAGGCAGATCCCACTCCAAGGGGCACCTGGATATTTACTGGCATGGCCATTGCACTGCATCGGGTGCCAGATCAAAGGAATTCCTGGTTCCTAACACTCATCCAACGTGGATCTCCAAGGGGCGCCGCCCCACGCAGTGCACGAGAACCGGCCGGTGTATAGATACAGTCCCAACCCGTGCGGTTCCATTCCATGGTTCGTCTTGCTTTAACCTCTCTTACTATAAACACAATAGGAATGTGCACTACACCGTACACCGGAGCCAAAATTCGAGTATGGAGCCCGCACAAAAAACTCGGTCTCAAGTCGGCTCGACAAACTCAAGTCCCCATCTTCAAAATTGAAGCAGGAGCTCATTTGCACCTACAGAACACAAGGGGTAAATCTCCAGCCGGATTTGTATATGCGTCCGCTCTAGGTCGTACGAGCTTCGGAGCTCTGTAGTATTGTATGACAGTATGTGGTACCGCCGTGTATTCGGGCTATCTCCCAACGAGACCCTCGTGCTTCGTCATCTCAGATTCACTGGACGAGATAAGATGTACGAATGTCCAAATAGGGATCCTCTCATTTCCTGAAACTTCTGAGAAGGTTCGCGGCACTAGATCAGCCAGCAACTGAAACGGTTCAGTCTTTGAATCAGCACTGTCGGCTCACATGACCTTGGGAGGAAGAGGAAAGAGATCTTTCAAGAAAAACGAAGGAAAAGGGTAAAAGGCTCAGCTGCCCCACGATTTATCAGTTGAGCTAAATGGGCTTGGAAGGCAACAAGATGCCGTTTCTGGCTTTCCATTCGCCCATGTCCATAAAAGCCGGTTGGCACGCTACATCCGAGACCCCTGCTGCGATCAACGATTGGCCTAAACCTCGTCGATGGTCATCTCCAGCCTTTCTGGAACAGGAATCTCAGTCGAAGCCTAGACGCACTTGTAATTTTATTACAGTCGATACTGGCATGTTACATTGAGTAAGCCTCCGTCGGGAGAAAGTGCCAGAAAAGTAAATAAGAAGGGTGAGAGCCTCTGACAGGTCTTAGTTGAATTTCAGATCTGCATCCATGCGTCTTTGGCGTTGCCATGGACTGCTTCTTCTATATATCGCAGCTCTCCTTTCTTACCGTGCGCATGCAATCAGAGGCCAGAAGGGAGAGTACCCTCCTCAAAGGATGCGGGTATTATTAGGAAAGATCCTCCTATCCCCACGCCTCGTGATCGGCTGGAGCTCACACGGGAGTCGTAGTCAAAGGGCAGGAGATAGAGAAGACTGGCGACTCGGTTGCGACTGGCTGGCCGTCGAGCATGTCGATGGCGACTCGAGCCTGAATGGAGCAAAGAAGTCACGAGCTGTCTTCCTCCCGCAATCCAACAAGGACGGTCCGGAACAGGCAGAAGGATTGAGTATCGCAACATGAAGTCAAATGGAAAGGATGTTCATAATAATGCTGCTGTTGTATCAGCACGCGCCCAGTGCCCCAGCTGCCTGGGTCGATACATGTGGACTTGTGGAGCGCATCTGAGTCACGAGGAAGATATGCAAAGCGCTTGGAACCGGAAAGGAGGATGAACGAGAATTTCCCTTCCCCAGTAGCTTCCTTTCGATTTCTTTGTTCGGGACTGACAGGTAGTACGTCACGGCTAGCCGTCGAGAGAGATCCAGAAGACAGGTGGAGGATGGTAGTAGTCGGTGATGACCGGGCTGCTGCGCCTCGCTGGACAACGCATTAGCCACAGCGATGGCGGAGTTTCTGCAGAGACCAGCAATGATGTAATGGTGCGTGGCGCCGGGGAATTCGAGGGAGAAAAGAGTACTCCGTAGAAACAGTAGCCATCTAGTATGCCGGAAATGAATTTTACAGAGGTTGCAGTAGTCTACGGTGTAAAGTGTCCACAGTTGGGTATCTACAGACCACAGACTACAGACTCTCAGAGAAACACACAAGGCAAGGAAGGAAGGCGGGGTCGCACCTGACGCTTTCCTGCAGGTCCGTCAAGGAACCTAACGTCCAGCCCGCAATAATAATACGAAATTTCTTCTCATCATCGGCATTATCGCCCGCCTTGCAGTGTGAATGCGCAGTAAGGGCGGGAAAGCAGGCAGCCTGAAGAAGATCAACTATGCGTCGTGTTCTAATATCCATCAATCCTGATTTGACCTTCCATGTCCTTTGTACGACTCGACTACAGTCGGCGCTCCAATTCCTTGACGCCCGGGATCCTGCCTCCCACTGCGGCCCAGTAGACTAAATGCCGCCCAGGATCCAATGCAGCTGACCCCATGGCGGTAAAGTTCCTGTTGGGGCCGTACGCATCCCAGATGACTCGACAGACCAAGGCATGGCCATCCTAAACCATCTTAGCAGAGGTCTTTCCGTTCTCGTCCGCCCTTGCATTGCGGGCGTCCTCGCTAACCGCTGTCGCGTTCCGTGGTATCCAAGCAGCAACTGCAGTAAACCAATACATGCCTTGATGCTTTGTGTCTTAGACGGCGATCTCTGCATGTTTCAGACGGCGTCACTGCCCTGGCTCCGACTGGCGACGAAAGAGTGAGCACTGTCACACCATGCATTCTCCCGGGACAACTGAGGAGTCCCACCTCAATCATATTAATACCGCCGAGGAACCGTGCGATCACATCTTCGTCTGATGGTGGGCACCTCGACGCACTAATGGTGCTGACACTGCATACAGGTTCAGTCACCTGCGCGGCTAGCCGCTTTGGGTCTCAATAGAATGGTCTGGACTAAATGATATTGAATGCCTTGTCAGTTACGAACCTACGACATGCGTCGTGAGCAACATGGGATGGGGCCGTCCCGCGAGAACTCTACTGATCAATTTGCGCACATACCCTTGTTGATCCTCATGTACAAAGTACAGAAAGCTAGGGGCTACGGAGCACTTGTGCTTGTCCTTGACAAAGTACTTTTTCCTCGGACTCGGTCCTTTTTTCCAAGTTTGACCATGGCGTAAAAGGCTGGCAAAAAGAGTTTCTGTGGCAATGAACCGACTGAACTAGATCTTGACAGGAGTCTTATCCTAGCTTTGAATTGGTCAATATTCCGGGTTGCGTGTTTGTGGGCAATTTGGACTGTCTGCAGTTCATCTTGATGGTAATAGCTTCAGCTTCACCAAACTTCTGATGCTCAACCTTGCTCCTATCTATAGAAACTCTTGCGTGATTAGACTCGCAAGTGCTGGCCAATATCACGACCTCGAATATCTAAACAAAAGTACCGGACTTGCTATCATGGAGTACTTGTGGCAAAGAGGTAGGCAACCTATTGCTTTTGGTAGTACGTTATCGTTAGCCGTAGTCTCTACTATAAGTCAGTATGAAGCTTCAACTGCCAAATCAGTATTCACGGCACGCCAATACTCTCTCTATCTACGTAGATGCCGTCCACTTATTACATAAAATGTAAATGCGTTATATATGCGTTAATTGTTCTATACAACCCTCCAAGTATTCTACATATATATATATGTATATATCAAACTCGAGCCGTACCGGTTGTGATCGTCGACTAGTTCCTACCTACTGAAGAAAGGAAAGGGTAGTAGCCGGCTAATTATAAGTGACTGCTTCAGTAACTCGGTATTCATCAATAATGGAGATGGTTGGAGGTAGTTTTTTATAATATCGAGAGATTCGAAGCTGAAGAGAGCAAGATACTGGAAGTAGAAAAACCTGTAATCCTGAGTTTCTTTCTCAACACTACCTACTCTCTGTTCGATCCTACCTTCGATTGTAGTTTGACGCCCATATCTCCCACCTGAACAATATAATTCAACCAACATTCACATCCTCTTCTCCGCGGCGAAAAGATACCACTCTATATATACGGTCATGGTTATGGCTCAATGTCCGAAGGCGTCTACCACCCGTAGCGGATATCTAACTGTTGAGGAAACAGTGTATATATATATATATATTATTAATCCAGATAAACAACACTTTTCGTACCGTCTGTGTAGCTTCCAACCTCTCAACCAGACCCAAACAACTTGAATATGCACGCTTAGAAGAGAACCATCTTGATCGATCCCAGATCTAGTCTCTGAGATCATAGAACGGTTCTCTCTGAAGGGATCTTGATAATCTATCACATCTCAGGACACTGTAAACGCTAAGACAATATTGAAATTCTTTAAGTAGTTTCCAGCCACGGATTCCTTCTCAACTGCCTTTGGTCGTTAGAGCTTTGGATGTACAATGTATACCTGGTATAAGGACCATTACTATAGCGTGGCGGATATACAGTAACTTATAATGGAAGAACGCTGTGTCTCTCATTACTCAGGATATTTCTACTTTCCATTAACTGATGCTCCTAGAGTTCAAGGGGCAGACTTGTCGGTACTGTCGAGAAAGGAACGCAGGATTACCAGTCTTTCCAGTTAAAACCTCCAAACTTCAATTATCATCATCAGGAACAACACCCATTTTCATTAATCTTTTTCTATGGAAACAGTTATCTGGTGGAATATGAAGATTATTTTCTTTCATTCAGTACCTATGGGCCCTCCTCGGTGGTAATTTATGATGCTTTCATGAAACCGGAACCCTATAGCGCGGCTTTTGCCTAAATGATTTCTTCGTAGACTACCTCGGTGCTATGACATTAGTGCCCCTTGAAGTGCCGTGCCAAGAGGTGGAAAATGCCATTAGGCCTGCGGATAGGCTATGTGCGTGAAGGACATACACCTAGATAGACCTCAATGCGGAAGTATCATGTAGATATAGAGCTAGCAACACATGGGAAGTAGTAGGACCGCTAGGTTTCTATCTCGCATGAGCGAATCTCACTGTGCAGGGCCAGGGGTACTACCCTCTTTCCATTAATTCAAGGTAGGACGGGTATTTCTCACCTGGTTATTGACAAGGAAACTGGCTGCGCGTGAGCATGCATGAATAAATTGCTAATCTCATAGAACCCGCTCTAGCAGTCACCCAGAGCGGAAGACATGAAGTGAACTTGACTAGTATGTGGTTTCGGGTGAACTGCCCGGGCACCATTGCGGAATGTAACTAGGTCTCTGGGGAAGCATAGAGAACACAGGTAGCTGCATTTGGCTTTGGTAGCTCTTTGGGAGCGATGGTGTTGCTCTTGGGATGATACTGAATATTGTGATTTAGTCGTGTATCTAGTGCTCTGATGCCCTGAACCGAAACCATTCTGTCCATGGAATGCAGATTAATACTGTGGTATTGTTGACCCAAATGCTCAATGCAATGGGTATTGCAAGAGTCTTCGGAATTCCCGAAATAGGTTATATCGATCGTGGTTTTTTCTGTCTGGTGATATTCTTGACACAGAAAACGGAACGCAGCGAGTTCACTGACAGTTACCAAGATCCAAGTATCCCGTGTGGTCAATGTAGCGGACAGCCGCCTAGGGCACCCCTAAATTGTAACAACCAGATAGAGAGGTGCTTGATATGTCGTCAGGACATATTCTGGCGCGAGGTTCACTTCTAAAGCCGTCTGTTCTCCGAGGTCTAGGGATTTGTTGAGTACTAAGAGTGGGCGGAGTAATATTGTCAGGATACGAGAGAGGTTGGTCGCTCTGACAGATCCTTGGATCGAGTCTGGCTATTCTCTTGCGCTTGAGGCATATATTCACACTAAGTATAGTGATACCGTTTAATGCCAGGCTCGACGCATCCATGATACGACAGGTTTTTAGTACCCTGCCTTGGACAGGGGATATCCGCACAGAGCATAGTTTGGGCATTTCATGGCGGGAACGCAATGGTCTGAGTACATATCTTGATTATAGTCAGTAAAATAGAACCACAAAGACATTCTAGGGATCGGGGTTCGCAAACCATAGCCCCTTAGTGACACTCACCGTCATAATCCCAAGAGCAACGCAGTCACATCCAAATCCCTTAAAGTTTACACCGGGCATACCTTGCCAGATTGTCAGCCTTTTATCATGGGATTATGCCAAAAAGATTTTGCAAGTGCTTGTTCAATCCGGTGTTCAATCCTTGCGCCTGACATTACGTGTGGATGTGTGATAATGGACATGTGTCGCTAACACAATTAGAAAGGAGAACGTTCATTTGAGAGTTAGAATATTAGATATCAGGGCAGTTGGGTTGATTAACGAAAGAAGTGTTCGACGCATGCCTCAGGTTCATCAGCAGGAATAGCATTTGACTCGAGCTGACCTTCTTTGGTGGGGCTATTGCAATGGGCATGGGCCATCAGGAATTTGATCATAGACACATCCAAGGACAGAGCCGCTCGAAGAGGCAACACCTAGGATATGACTCTCAGTATCACTCACTCTCACTGTCGGTAAGTCAACCCTGGAATAATATCCAGCGCCGCCCCAGACATCGATTCATGATCGTGGTTCATGACTCCTCGGACTGTGTACTCCGTAGTGCATGGACCTCGTTGAAAGGCTAGTTACGTAGGAGGCTGTCTCGCCTCGGCAGGGCCTAGCTGTCACAGAACCTTGAACAAGATTTAAATGTACGCTGACGGTTACTGATGTTGGGGTAAACGTCACATGACCTGACCGCGCATCGAAATCTCACATCTCGCACACCATGGTCCGTCACACGTCATCCATGGATCCATCAACAACCGTCCACGTCTATCTTGGTTGCACCAATATCAAGACCAATTTGTTCCGGGGTACATCGTCAATCCTGCCCTTGGCCCTGTCATCATTTATCAAGTGTCGAGCTCGATCTCGACATCTACCTCCTCGGCTAATCCAAATATCTTGTGAGTCTGGGGACGGTCCCACCATGCAACCCACAACTCCGCATTCCAGTGTTGGCCTATGACATATCTTATCTCGGGTTTTCGACAAAAGAGCTACAGTGACATGACAAAAGTTTGCATCGCAGCTAGGGTGACGGCCTGCGATATCAAGTTTAGTGAGCATGTTTCTGACAATTTCATTGGTCCTTAAATGCGGGGCGACTCAAACTTTTGTCATGGAACTGCAGGGGCTAGAGGTTCGCTCACTCGGCACTTTTTTGCGGTCGCGACTAAGCAAATTCAAATTGATTAAAAACGATTTTAGAAATTGGCTAGTGGCGGGTGGTCACCGGTGAGACCATGATATCATCATGACAAGCAATTGCTTTGACCACACGCTGGGGTTGGCAGACTGGCAGGAAAGTCTCATTTCCCCGCTTCCACCACCCATGGCGCAGTCCCTCAGGATTCTCATCCAGGAGTCAGGGCTCTCAACGTGGTCTCTGGACTAAGACTTTCATCTCTTACTCGTCGGACCCGGGCGATGCTATTTTGCTGTGAGGCTGAATTCGGCCGAGTGCCCAGACTGGAAAATGTCAAAGCACTCGATGGGCAGTAAGCTGCCCCCTGCTACGTACGGAGTAGTCTACTTCCGCGCGTGGACGAGGCGTTCCTAAAAGTAGAACCCTTGCGCTGATCTTTTTTTTTCTCCAAGAGTGACGCCCTTGACCTTCCCATTCTCGCATTCCCAGACTCGGAAGCCGGTGTCCACAAACCCCAGACTTCTTGAATGATTCTCAAGCGCGACCCCGGTCAACGTTCTTTCTGGGGATTGAGAGCCTGGCTATTTGGGACTGGGGACTACTCAGTGTTCGGCGTCTTCACTTGGGCGGATGGGTCCCGATTTTGATGAGATGGAAGATCTTTTAACAAATTCGGCACTATTATCCCCGAAACTCCGTCTGGATCGGCTTTTCTAGAGGGGCAAAAACAAGACTTTTTGTGGAAAGCCTCCCGAGTTAGAGCCAATCTTATTATCAACAGCTGCCGATCGCGCACTAGTGTCAGCGTCTAGAGATAGGCAGTGCACAGTGCTTTTTTGAGCTCACAAAAGCTAAGGGAAAAGACCCAACAGCCAGCATGATCATCTCTCTTGTCACTCGTGTTTGCAGAATAATGATGTGCATTTTTGGAGCACTGCCCGAACCGTCTCCTTGTCACATGCTGCCGAATGGAAAGCAAAGCAGATGTTGGATTCTCGTCGAGCTCGACACTAACCAACTTGTGCGTCATGAACAATTAATTCGCTTTAGACACAAATTCTGGGGTCACTTCCGTCACAACCGACAACTAGGGAAAAGAGATGATCCAAAAGCCCTCTAATTTCAAGACAAGAATCATTAATCAAGTTGATACTTTGTTCACTTCAATCGCTTAGGATGCCACGAAATTACCGCACGAGACAAGCTTTTGCCGTGTGCACCCTGATGAAATCCCGAGAAGGCAGAGGGAACCGAGCTCCGGGATTGTTACCAAGGCGGCAAAGCCTCGCAACAGCCACTGCTAGCAAGGGGCCCGTATCCGTGGGGAAAAAAGCGAGCAAAGTCGCCGCTTGCTCAATGATTGGTGATACTTGGACCGATCAGCCTATCGCCTTGTGTGCTCTGACTCTCAAAGCCGTGAGTTGACTAGCTGGGGCGAGGAAGTTAGGAACAGTGGATCCCTTCCGTTTTGTCGATAGGCTCTAAACGAGAGCGCCACTTTCCATGCTGTGATCCCTTCGAATGTGCAGCCGCCATGTGCTAGCTGCCAGGTGCCAGGGCCAGGCACTGCAACGCAAAACTCGCAATGATTTCCCAATCCATTGCCGATATTATCCCCACAAAATAAATGGGAGACGCCGTTCCGTTAAACAATACAAACCGAGATTATTGTTAATTTGCTTGGGTCATTTTGGCTGACGACTATGGCTTGTCTAGAAACTCTCGATCTACCCTCTTCGCTTCCAAGGACAATCATCATCCCTTACCTTTGCCTGACTAGGTAATAATCGCGGGGCCCCAGACCCATGGGCTGTCTAGATCGATAGGAAATCCTAATCAAAGGCTGCTAAATAGGAATGAGCCCCGGCCCTTGTTAGCCCAGATACAAACCCCGCCGTTGTTGGGTAAACTGAGCTACAGGGGTCAGGGGATCCAACACGAAAATATCCACAAAAAATTATAGTAGGCGGCGACTGGGCTAGTCGGCGTATCACCTCACATGCGGAGAATATTGTCATCCTCGACCGTGGAGACTGAAGAATCAATAGTCAGGGCAAGCGGGGGACATTAGGTTTTATTTCGTTTTTTTTCAGTATAAAGCACCCCATTTTTCTGCACCCCCTATTTCAAGTTCGATTTTTCTCCTGCTGTCAACTGCTGGTCAATCCCCTATGAAGATTGGACGGAGACCAAGAATGCGTTTCTCAACAATTCTCTCCGCGCTTGTGCTTTTGAGCACAGCGCTGGCAAAGCCCGCCCCTCAAGTCTCCCCATCATCACAGGAAAGCGTTGAACCGAAGGAGCGATCTATTGTACAGGCGCCGACGGCACCCGTGCCAGAGCCGACTGCAACTAACTCTGTCACCCGAGAGGATACACATGTCGATGAGGAACCGCAACCGACAACGAAGCAGGCCCCGGCTGCCACCACAAGCCAAGGGGCACCCACCCAACAGGATAATGGTTTGGACGATATCTTCTCCCTCATTCCATCCTCAAGCTCCACTACTGGGAGTGAGACTACGGATGAGACTGCCGCTCCGTCCGAAACCTCAGCTCCAACTAGTACAAAGGCCCAAGGACAGAGTCAAACTTCAACGTCGACCAAGTCTACAGGCACCGATGACCCGCTAACAGGCCCCATTTCAAGCGGTGCGACTGGGGATCCTTTGCATGACATTGCAAGCTTTTTTGGTGGCCTTGGTGGTCTGCTCTCTCCCACATTTCTTAGCGATTTCGAGTCGTTCTTCCACCATGTTGCATATCTGCTTGATGACAAGACTACCCAACAAGCCAAGGATCTGCTTGGTATCGCAGCTGAACTGCTAACCCAGAGCTTGGTCACGAAGCTTGAAAGTCTTGTGGACAATGCAAACGCGCTGTTGACGAAGGAGTTCGTGGGCGAGCTTCAGAAACTGCTCACGAACCTCGGCCCTCTGTTGACGCAGGATCTATTCAAGCAGATCTCCACATTACTGGAGAACGGCAACGATCTTCTGACGGCCGAGTTCGTCAAGGAGGTGAACGCCTTGATCGGAAACGCCAACCACTTGCTCACGGCCGAGTTCGTCAAGGAGGTTAATACATTAATTGGAAACGGCAATAACTTGTTGACCGCCGACTTTGTCAAGGAAGTTAACGCATTAATTGGAAACGGCAATGATCTCCTGACAACTGAGTTCGTCAAGGAGGTTAATGCTCTGATTGGAAACGCCAACCACCTACTCACGACGGACTTCGTCAAGGAGGTCAACGCATTAATTGGAAACGGCAATAACTTGTTGACTCCCGACTTCGTGAAGGAAGTCAACGCATTGATCGGAAACGGCAATGAACTTCTGACAACCGAGTTCGTCAAGGAAGTAAACGCATTGATCGGAAACGCCAACCACTTGCTCACGGCCGACTTCGTCAAGGAAGTCAACGCACTGATTGGAAACGGCAATCACTTGTTGACAGCCGACTTTGTTAAGCAGGTCAATGCACTGATTGGAAACGGCAACCGCTTGTTGACAGCCGACTTTGTTAAGCAGGTCAATGCACTGATTGGAAACGGCAATCACTTGTTGACAGCTGACTTTGTGACGGAGGTTGACTCGCTGATTGGAAATGCCAACCACTTGTTGACTCCTGAATTTGTGAATGACACCCAAGGACTGATCGAGTCTGTTGGGCCTCTGCTCAGCCCGGCGCTATTTAAGCAGATCAGCTCACTCCTGGGCAATGCCAACGATCTGCTGACAGCAGACTTTGTCAAGGAGACTCGCAGCTTGATTGGCGCTGTTTCCCCTGTGCTCACCCCCGACGTTCTCAAGGAGGTTGCCTCCTTGTTGGGCAACGCCAACGATCTCCTGACCAAGGATTTCGTGGATGACACTCAAGGCCTCATCGGAACAGTTGCGCCCGCCATCACACCCGAACTCCTCAAACAAGTCAGCGGTCTGCTAAACAACGCCAACCACTTGCTGACCGCGGACTTCGTCGACGAAACAAAGGGCCTGATTGGAAATGCAGGCGACCTCCTGACTGCAGACTTCGTCAAGGACACCCGCGGCCTGATCACTGAGCTCGCCCCCATTGTCGATGATGGCGCTATTGGTGACCTGCTCACCAACGCCAACCACCTCCTGACACCAAAGTTTGTCAACGAGACATCTGGATTGATCAGTGAAATTTCACCCGTCATTACACCTGAACTCCTCGGTCAAGTGGGCGGTCTTCTTGACCACGCGAACAAGCTGCTCACCGAGAAGTTCGTCGAGGAAACTCAGAACTTGATCAGCGGCGTTGGTCCGCTGGTTGGAAACGCCACGGGTCTGTTGACACCGAAATTCGTCAACGAGACTAGGGATCTCATCGACGAAATCTCGCCTGTTATCACACCTGAGCTTCTCGGGCAAGTCGGCAGTCTACTAGGCAACGCCAATGACCTGCTGTCGAAGAAGTTTATCAATGAGACCACATCTTTGATTGATGACGTTTCGCAGGTAAGATTTGAACAGATCCTGAATATATTGAACTATTTTCACTAACTTAGTTCCAGTTGCTCCCCGCTTTGATCCAGATCTTGGGTAACCTATGAGGAGGTTGATATTTATCGATTTTGTTAAGGCCATGGATAATGGGCGACGACTTTCATTTACACACGGATATGGATAATTATGCTTCAGACGTTATGAACGAGTGAAGTTTTATGTGTCATTGTAATGTTTTAGTATGGACCTCTAAATTTCGGGCCTTAATTTGACGCGACCTGTCGGTATTGAGTTCGCTGCGTACTGCATGTGTACCCCGGAAAGAGCTGTCATGGACGAACGGAACTAGGTGTACCGTGTAGCTAATGCTCGTAGTTGTGGTTTTCTCAAGGTAGTAATAATTGGACCCAATCGAACTACATGTCCGGTGTGCTGAGATGATGAGACTGAACGCGCTCGCTGTCGTATTCGCGCTAGTTTCGTACTGCCCACGCCCGTGGACGGACTCTTAAGACTGGCGATCGAATGATTTGTGCGCGCAGCCTCTAGGAGGTTGTGTCTTCAGTGCCAAAGGGCATCCTAACAGCCGAGCGTAGCTATGAGGGAAGAGGACATTCAGTGGTTCGGCCACTCCAGTATTTAGAGGGCTTGGGTTAGACGCGTTGTCCAGCAGTCTTCAAGATCGTAGTTTCGTATATTCCAACCAACCACCAGAATATACTATGTCGGGAGTGCCGAAGACTTTCCATCTTGATATTTCGAAAGAACTTTCAACTCGGTATTCCGTTCCTTGATTTTCTTATCCATAGCCTTCTGCACCTCTTCGCGCTTCTTCTCCGCATCCTCCAATTTCTGCTTCAGCTCTCTAGCGGCTTGTTCCTGCGCCCTCAATGCGGCAGCTGGGGTGGAAAATTCCTTGCGCAGTTGTTCAAGCTCTGATCGCACATCTTCCGGGTCGATCGAAGCGCAGGTTACTGGGTGGTATCGATATGCCGGTAAGGGCTCGTTCGGCACGCGAATGTCGGGGAGGAGATCGTGGATCGGCGTTGTACGGATAGGAGAATCTAGCAGAGCAGGGATACTGTCAGGAGAGGAGGCCGGCTCCGAGGGAGGAGAAAGAGGCAGTTGGTCCATTGTTGGTTCCCTTGTCACTGTCGGAAGCGCCATTATAGGTAGAAGATTTCAAGGCTCCGTCTGAGCCCTTGCTCGGTTCATTGAGCGGTGTATTTCTGCCATTTTATGCGAACTCACCGCCTTTATAGAATGAAGGGAGTCGCAACGACAACAGCTGAAAATGTATCTGGATCGATCCTAATGAGGGGCTGCCTTTGTGATTCTGAGTCGCATACGGTATTCAACGAAAATGCAGGCTTTTAGTATGCTATTATTCTGTCTTAACCTGCCTCTCTCTTTTCACCTCCATTGCCCGATGTGATGACCTCATTCTCTGACCATGCTGCTAACGTTGACCCATGAAGTCCCAAAAAACAGAAGGGCAAGTCCTGAAACCTGCTTGATATCAGAGAGATGATAACCGGTTTAATAGCCTAGGTTTGAATTAGTCCTTCGAGTGAGCCTCCCAAACTCCCGATCATGATCTCTTCGACGCCTGACTTGTTTGGTTGGAACTTAGATTATCGACCTCAATAATGTTCCCCTCGTTAGCGGAATGGCCTATATCAAATGGCGATTACCTTCTTCGAATGCGAACGAACATCATGGATCAACCGACAAGACACTTATCCTCGATCATAAGGCATCCTGGATTTATGAAAGGACCGTGCAGCTCAGGATGACGATCGATCGTGACCAGGCGCTTCATGAATGTGAAATCCAATTCGATGTTATACAGGAGTTCTCATCTGGAGGGCACGTGGAGAAGAACTTGTTAGGAAGGGTGAAACTCAACCTCTCCGAGTATGTAGACAAAAGCGATGACGACGAGGGTATCGTTCGACGATACTTGATGCAGGACAGCAAGATAAATAGCACGCTCAAAATTGGCATATACGTGCAACAAATGGAAGGAGACCGCAACTTTACGACGTATGTTCAGTCGCTAGTACCCTTTACCCTCTTCTCTCATGGTAACCGTTACTGATGCTCTTTAGTCCTCCATTGAAATCTGCCATGGCTTTCGGTGGTATTACAGGCGTCGTGGCGTCCGAGCAGGCTGAGGCTGAGGATTTGGGCCAGTTACCTTTGATCAACACACAGAGTAGAGAGGTTGCTGATATGCAAGAAATGTACCGACGTACCTTGGCAGCTTCCTGGACATCTCGCTCGGATGACCTACCTGCGGATAAATTAATCGAAGGACTATTCTCCGGAAGTGTTGGCCCGACTGATTCACACGACCCTGACTCCGGACATCCGAATGAGGGCTATTATGGGGAACGCTCTGCAAACAGTGGTGCACGCGCCACTCAACAGAGCGGAACGCGCAACCTTCTGTCTCCGGGTTTTGAAAAGCGCACAAAGAGCTCTATCCGTTCCAACGGGAATAAAACACTTGACTTTTTTCCAGCGATTGAGCATGCTGGGAAGAGAGGGAGTATCGAACACCAACTCTATGATACTGCCAAAGGAAACAGTTGGCGAAATCGTAGTACAGAACATGAGCTGTCGGAGTTTGATGTTCGTGAAGATTTACGGAGCTGGGAGGTTAATAATAAGCAATGATATTTATAGCAAGCTACTAATTGCACTAATTACTATTCAGAATGATCCCTTGTTTTATCCAGATCATATTTAGACAGATCGATCTACCCGGGTGGAGTATAGCGGATGAAGATGTCGTTATCGATAAGCTTAAGCTAGGTTATTCCTAGTTTGGATTAGTGCCAATTTATTTCCTGAAGCTTCAGCACTCAATTGTCGCCTAAGAATTCAAGAATTCTGTCTCGACAAGGTCGGCGGTTCCCAATGCTTTCTCAACCATCTAAACTGGCGGGAGGCCTTGCTAGATGTCAATTGCTCTCATTATGCCGGATAAACACCCTACGTTCCTCGTTTCCTCAGCGTGGAGTTCTTGCCCGATACCGGAATACTGCCAGCAACTCCGACGACATCACACGCCCGAATCGCTTGCCCTCTAAACGTAAATCTAACCTTCGGATGCGGGATGGAAACAAGGAGAATTACGAAGGTCGGCGAATTGAGCTCGACGTTTCGGCTCTCGGGAAGCCGGGTGAAATCCTCGTCCTAAGAGAGAGAACGTGCCGAGGCCATTCACTCGGAGAATCAGCGCAGCCCACAGAGGATACAAGCGAGCTCCCGCTTATGTTGAGTGAGATCGAACAGGATACAGGCCACTTTGATAGCACAGTGGTGGCGGAACGGATTGAAAGCTTTCGTCAGCCTTATCAACCACGAGACAAACTTGCCCCCAGCGATTGGGAGGATCTCCGAAGCAGGCTTCGGCCATCCTTTACCGGCCCGCAGCTATCCGAGTATATTTCAAGAAATATGAAAGGAAGAAATAATGGCAGTGAAGGGGATTCGACGCCTCGCGAGCACTCGAATCTTGCCGAGTGGAGACCGGGGACTTCACTTTTCCTAGAGACAGGATCGGGATCCCAAGAAACAGTTGCCACGAGGATTGCCGCGTCCCAGAATATCAAAGGCAAGGAACTCTTGATTGAGCGACTCCTTCGCGATTGCTGGCAGCTTGGGATCACGAACGAGGTTGGACAACTTGATATCCCCCTTCCAACTCATTGCTTGTCCCTACTTATACGTTCACAATTCTTCTCGTTTGAAGAACTTGCTAACCTACACGAAACGAAGATTGATATCACACATTCTTTGGGGCTTATACGAGTTACTGGAAAACAACGGTCGTGTGAATCTATTCGTGAAATCATACATGATTACACAAACAGGATACGATCAGAGGAGCTCAATCTCCTTCCCCTAGGTGACACAAAAGCTAAAGTCCTTGCTCAGGCATTTAGCCCTGATTTTCTATCTTGGGTTGCAGAGACATATAATGTTTCATTTGAGCAAAGTTCTTCCCAGCTCCCAAGTCGGTTATACGTCCTCTCCGAAAACCAAGCGAACGCGGAGAATGCCCGAAGAACCTTGAATCTAGCGCTCAACAAGACCCGGTCGCCCCCCACACCATTCTGCACATCTATGTCTTCTTCAAAGCTCTTGGAGATTCGTGACGTCGACCTTGGGGCTACTGCTCCTTGGCATGATCGTGGCAAGTCATGGTTTCGATTGGAAACGCCAGAGAGCCAGAGGTTAGCGATTCTGCCTGTATACCTTCGAAACGAGCATCAATCCACTTTTTCGGATGAACTTTTAAAAGTCCTTCGACAGCCATCCCCTTCGATTGCGGGCTTTGGGTCGGCTCTCGAGGTCCACGAATCAATCACGGCAACAGTTGGTAAATGCCTCTTCGAACGCAAGCCATATCTCGAAGAGACACAAGTCAGTGCCTCTCAATTAGGCAAAATGTCTCTTCCAAGGACTTTTAGCAATGACGTGCCTCGGGTATCTCAGCTCCTTCACAAGTTAACACCACAAGGCGTTGAGTCACGCTCACGTCGAATCCGGCTGGTGCCGTCCGCCCTCCACGCAAATGTCTTCCCATCACTCGAGTTGGAGCTCGTAATTGCACCAGATGAATGTGTCCTCCGTAGTGCCAAAGCTGTCTTGGCGGAAAGCAACGTCGACTATTTACTTCCAGAAAGCGTCGCCGATATTCGATTTACAAGAAAGTTGACGTGCGAGCTCTTAAACAGACCCCAAGAACTTCCTTCTCTGGATGCTCTTCTCGCCGATCTACGAGGTCGCTTCCGAGAAAGTATGACCAGCAATAGCGAGGTTCCTCTGCCAACATTCACATCAATTACTCTACCAAGCTACCTTCTGCGAGAATCCGGTAGAGAATTCTATTCAAATGAGCTAGCTACGGCAGAATACATGTATCTACCGGTGAATGACGTTCATGGGACGTATATCAGCCAGTATGCGATTCGCGATCAACGACTCTTCTACGCCTCTTATGACAGCGGACCGTACAACGCCCACACGACGATAGATCTTTTCCTGCAAAGGGGCCCGAATGATCAAGGCGTCAGCGCCACGGACGCTTCCCACACTCTCTCCTCGCCTCAGCTCGATAAAGAGCAGTTCGATTCTCTTCACAACGCGGCCTGTGCCGTGGTGTCTGAACTGGATTTGTTTGAATAGAATATGTTATATATGGAATGGCAAATAATGGTGTCTCAATTGGCGCATTTCAATTTTTGGGAGACAAGCATTACTAGAGGGTACGTATCTAAGTACAAGGTACAGCAGAATTAAATATATCATAAACCCTATGACAATGTTAGGAGAGTAAGATGTGAAGAATGTCAAGTATAACAAACAGTTCTACTATAGAATTCACTGTTATGATGACAGTAAATGAATATGTACTCTATTACTCTGTATTGCCCAATGGTTGCCTGCCTAAAGAACTCTCATGGAAGGCATAATGAACTTTGGTCGCTGTTGACGTAGTTAGTCTTATTTAGCGAGGGGCCCGCATCTGACCAAGTCCGTGCCTCTGGCTTCTGATCTGACCTGGCACTGAAAACAATCCCCGGTACTGCTGATATACTTACTTTGAGAGCATTCTATTTTTCCACTTCCAAATCTGCCATATACGATCTCTACTTATATTTCTCTGCCCGAGCTGACCAAGACCTTCCGATTCCCCGCGCATACCAACCATGAAAGCTAGGCCAACCCGTTAGTGACAAAGGCATGGAGAAAACACGGGTTGCTAAGGTGGGTTATACTCCAGCTACAAGAATAGGGCCATAAAGGGACTTCCATAAATTTAATCGCTTTTCAATCTTCTTTAGGTTGAGGATGTGACCTTAGCACGCCGTGGTGAACAAGTTGTCGGCACCCTTCACCTCACCCCACACCATATTATCTTCTCCGCCATCCCTCCACAGACCCCCGACAATGCACAGGCACAGGGCACGGCCGTCAAGTCGAAGGAAGTTTGGATAACATATCCCATCATATCGTTCTGCACTTACCGCCCGACTCCCGCCGTATCCCGCCAACCCTCGTCGATTCGCCTGCGATGCCGCGATTTCAACTTCGTCTGCTTCTACTTTACAACCGAGAGCAAGGCTAGAGATGTATATGAGAGTATAAAGTCGTGGACCTGCAAGATTGGACGAGTGGACAAACTCTACGCTTTTAGCTTTCAGCCGCCTCTTCCTGAGCGGGAATTTAATGGCTGGGAGCTCTATGATGCGAGTAAGGAATTGGCGCGACAAGGTGTCGACCGCGATGGCCATGGTTGGCGCATCTCGCAGATAAATTCTGATTATGGGGTACGTCAATCTCTGCCATCGGTATTTTCTTTTGTACAATTTGCTCAGCTGCCTTTCAGTTTTCGCCAACCTACCCTGTCCTGTTCGCTGTGCCTACCAGCATTTCAGACAACACGATAAATTACGCTGGACGGTATAGGTCTCGCGCGCGGATACCGGTGCTAACCTATCTACACCCGGTGAACAATTGCTCAATCACAAGAAGCTCTCAGCCGCTCGTGGGTTTCCGTGGGAATCGTAGCATTCAGGATGAGAAGCTTCTGGCTGCCATTTTTGCCACAACGAGATCGGAAAGGCCGCTTGCGAACTTCACACCGCCAAGTCTAGAAAATGAGTCCTCAACATCAACACAAAGCGAGCTCTCTAGTAGCCAGAGCTTGCCGGAGATCACAAATGCTGAAGAGTTGGAAGCCGAGCTGATAGCATCGTTTGATGAAGAGACGCAAGGCAAACCTCACATATATGGTGCGCAACAACATAACCTGATCGTTGATGCGCGACCTACCGTCAATGCTTTCGCCATGCAAGCCGTTGGCCTTGGCTCTGAAAACATGGACAATTACAAGTTTGCGACGAAGGCGTACCTTGGAATCGATAACATCCACGTGATGAGGGATTCTTTAAACAAGGTGGTCGATACGCTCAGAGATACCGACCTCACTCCGCTTGGTCCAAACCGAGACCAGCTTGCAAGAAGCGGTTGGTTAAAGCATATTTCCGGTATCCTGGACGGTGCCGGTCTGATCGCCCGCCAAGTTGGTCTTCAACACTCGCATGTGTTGATTCATTGTTCGGACGGGTGGGATCGCACAAGCCAGCTCAGCGCATTAAGTCAAATTTGCCTCGACCCTTATTACCGAACTCTGGAAGGATTCATGGTCTTAGTAGAAAAGGACTGGCTTTCCTTCGGTCACATGTTTCGGCATAGAGCAGGGCATCTGAATACTGAGAAATGGTTCCAAATCGAGAACGAAAGGATCGGGGGTGATTCTGGACGGAGTTTCGGTGACAGTGGTGGCGCTGGCAAAGCTATCGAAAATGCATTCCTCAGCGCCAAAGGCTTCTTTAACCGGGAAAATACAAGTCGTGATTCTCTCGGCGAGTCGGATGGAGAGGCTCGAGAGTATGAGTCTGACAGTCCTGGTTCGAAGAAACCTAGTTCCGCGCCGAGGACTGTTGCCGCCGAGAAAGAAGTCACCAAACCCAAGGAGACAAGCCCCGTTTTTCACCAATTCCTCGATGCAACCTATCAGTTGCTCTACCAGTATCCGTCTCGTTTTGAGTTCAACGAGCGATTCCTGCGGCGTCTACTCTACCATCTGTACTCCTGTCAATATGGCACGTTTCTTTTCAACAGTGAGAAGGAGCGTGTGGAAACAAAAGCCAAGGAGCGGACACGTAGTGTTTGGGACTATTTCCTTGCCCGGAGAGGACAGTTCTTGAATCCCAAATACGATCCCGATATTGATGACAACAAGCGAGGCAAAGAACGGTTGATCTTCCCCCGGGTTGATGAAGTGAGATGGTGGGGTGAATCCTTTGGCCGGTCAGATATGGAGATGAACGGAGGCCGCATATCTGCCAACCTACAAGCTAAGAATTGGGAAGGTCCGAATACAGAGCGGGCTCCAGTCCTGACAGGTCTCGAATCCGCCAACCATGCTCTCGGCAGCGGCGTGTCTGGAAACCAGATACCTCCACCACTAGACAGGACGACCGCAGCAACTTCCGAGATGCACAGCCTATCTTTGTCCGCAAGCAACGATCGAAACCACAGCGCTGAGGGTATGAGCCAGATGGAGGTTGAGATGTAGTGAAAGACCATGATGGGCGAACAGCGCAAAGGTCACTCATGAACAGCGTTACGTTGCGATGTGATTACACTGCTCTGCCGGGCACTAGTCTAAACAGGCTTTTAAATCAGTTTGTATTTTACCGCCACTCGTTTCCCCCCTATCTATATGAATTTGGCGTTGTTTTGTTTAGGTTTCTGGCCTTACTAGTAGGCCATGTTTGCTGTTGGTGTAGATCTACGTGATACTGCCAGCCACGGCTGACCATCTATGATGAAACGAAATGCAATGATAGTTTCAGCGGATCATAGCAAGTGATCCTATTGGCATAAGTTTTCTAAGATTTCGGACGTTGCATGCATACTACACTACATCTATACAAGTTGATGCCTGAGCGGCCGAAGAAGCTCGGACATCTTGGCGTCCCAAAAAGAGAAGGTGCGGGCGGAGAGCAAGCGAGGGTTGAGCCCTGGCCCAAATAGGAAGGCAAAGCCCTACTCCCAAAATTCCCCACTAATGCCGAACTTCTCAAAACTGACCTGACCCTCGAACGACTTCCCAGTGCACCGCCTATCACCGCGTTCTCGGCCGTTTCTTCGACAACTAATAAACCAGCAGAAACGCAATCATGGCTGCTGTCCAGGGAGCTATTTCGAAGCGCCGCAAGTTCGTCGCCGACGGTGTCTTCTATGCCGAGTTGAACGAGTTCTTCCAGCGCGAGCTGGCTGAGGAGGGCTACTCCGGTGTCGAAGTCCGTGTCACTCCCACCGTCACCGACATCAGTACGTTCGCCCGATCCTACAATGGCATTTCCGTTTTACTTCTATGTTTGGAATGAAAAGAGAAAAAGAAAAGAGCAATTGCGTGGAATGGTCATGGAAAAGCGATGGAATAATGGCAGAATGCGAAGAATTGTGATTGCTAACGGATGCTCC
This sequence comes from Aspergillus asperescens, assembly GCA_027569075.1. NCBI lineage: Eukaryota > Fungi > Ascomycota > Eurotiomycetes > Eurotiales > Aspergillaceae > Aspergillus > Aspergillus asperescens. Next base: position 70,040 of record JAPDEH010000097.1, on the reverse strand, counting down.
TGTTTTTCATAGTCATCCGTGCCACCCACACCCAGGAGGTTCTCGGAGAGCAGGGCCGCCGCATCCGCGAGCTCACCTCCCTCATCCAGAAGCGTTTCAAGTTCCCCGAGAACTCCGTTTCCCTCTATGCCGCTAAGGTCCAGAACCGCGGTCTCTCCGCCGTCGCTCAGTGCGAGTCCCTCCGCTACAAGCTCCTCAACGGTCTGGCCGTCCGTCGTGCCTGCTACGGTGTTCTCCGTTTCATCATGGAGAGCGGTGCCAAGGGTTGTGAGGTTGTCGTTTCCGGAAAGCTCAGGGCTGCCCGTGCCAAGTCCATGAAGTTCACGGTACGTTTGCTATGGAATTTCTCATAATATCAGTGGATTGGATTTTTCGAACCAAGATCTGGTGTGCAAGCGCGGGGTCTAGATTGGGAATTGCAGCTTCCACTGGGTTTTGAGTGCGTGAATCAGTTCACTAACATTTCTTTCTCTGCTCAGGATGGATTCATGATCCACTCCGGTCAACCCGCTAAGGAATTCATCGACTCCGCCACCCGCCACGTTCTCCTCCGCCAGGGTGTCCTTGGTATCAAGGTTAAGATCATGCGCGGCTCCGACCCCGAGGGCAAGGCTGGTCCTCAAAAGACCCTCCCCGACTCCGTCACCATCATCGAGCCCAAGGAGGAGCAGCCCGTCCTGCAGCCCGTCAGCCAGGACTACGGCGCCAAGGCTATTGCTGCTCAGCAGGCTGCCGAACAGCAGCGTCTGGCCGAGCAACAGGCAGCGGAAGGCCAGGAAGGCGGTGCTGGTGGTGAGGCTTTTGCCCAGGAGTAATCTTGTTGTATCTTCATTCCTGTCATCTACCCTATTTCCATGATCCAAAAATAAAGAACTCTATGAACTTCCAAAAACAAATCGTGGTGCATGTTGGAAGCGAATGATTTTGTTGTATTTGTTGTCCACTTAGGAACTTTTAAGGTTTGATGGCGGCTTAAGGAAGTCTGGACAACCATGTAGAAAAGCCTAGTCTAGGGAGTAGGCATAGCGCTAGATACTTGACTTCAAGATTGAAGATATCCACCATAACTATCCACACTTACACAAACCAATCACCTGGGCAGATAATCTTTCACTTTTTATTCATCTTATCTTTATCAATAAGCTTAGAGGAAGCATTTACAGTTATCGAACGAAACGAGAAAGGTATCTATCTATGCTCTAAACCACCATCCCCTTGAATTCGTTCTATGCCTTACCTTATAGGAAGGTCTCGATGTTGATTTCTAGCGTGCTGACAGGGAATTTCATCTCGTAGTTATCCAGCACTGTTGGGTGCAGGATACCAAAGGAACCGATAGTGTGGTCTTTTCCGCCGATGCGAACGTGGATTGAGGCGGCGTGGCCGTGGAAGTAGGTTGGGTCTGTTGTTTTGTCCATGATTAGAGAACGTGGTTCTTTTTTTTTGGGTGGGGAGGGTAGTTGATTAGGTAGGGAGACTTACCGTCCAACTCTTCGATCCAGTAGTGGGAGTCGTTCACTGCGGGGTTCTCGAGGCCCTCTTCGCCGGTGATGAAGGCGCTCTTCAGCATTGACATGACGCGGTCTAGAAGACCGTGTACCACTTCGAATCCACTAGTTTTGCCGTACCAGGCAGCGGCAAAGTGCCTCTCGTTCCGGCTTTTACGCTCCATTGATACATCTTTGAAGGCTACGTCGCTAACTTCGAAGATCTTCATAGGAACGGTGTGATGCTTGTTCTCGCGAATGGTCTTCAAAAGGCCGGGGAGAAGGCTTGTACGCACGACTTGGAACTCGTGGGTCTTGGGGTTAGCCAACTTAACGGCGGTGTTGCCATCATCCTTGCGGTTAAGCCAAGCGAAGTTCTCGTCATGGGAGCACAAGATCAAAGGCATCACCTCGGACCAGCCTGCCATTGCGGCCTCTGTACGGATAATGTCGGTGAGCTTGTTGATTGGTAGGGGCTGGGCGACGGTGCCTGACTTGCTGGGAAAGGAACGCGGGAGGTTATTGAAGCCATAGGCAATCGCAACATCCTCCATAATGTCCGCTTGATGGAGAATATCAGCACGTGTTGGGGGGATGTGGACATCAATCAAATCAGGGGAAGTAGTGGACGGTGTTGCTTCATATGCCATCTTCGACAGGAGTCTGCAGATCTCTTCAGCCGAGAGCTGCAGGCCGCAACATTGGTTGATATAAGAGACTTCAGCCTGTGTAGTACGAAGTGCAATATCAGGAGTTATCCTCGTTTCATTGTTATGTTCAGAGACGATTTGAACGGGCTCAACCCTATTTAGAGTCAGATTAGTGATCTGTACATATAGAGGTGAGGGAATGCAGGGGGGCTCTTACGTGAAGGGTTCGGATGTGTATTGAGAGAACATGGAAACCATCATCTTGTTCACTATTTCCACCTTCGTCTTATCGAGCGCTGTGATTTCGATAAAAATGTTCTTAGTGTTCAGGCTGATCTTCGAATGGTCTCCGTTGATGATGGGCGGAAGGGAACAGACGGTTCTGTTAGCGTCGTAGATGACCGGGTAAACGGGAGAGTCGCGGATGATATGAAGGTATCTGCCCAAGTGCTTGTCTTTCTATTATGAACGTTAGCATCCCGGAAACCCCATGACTGCAGCGAATCTTACATCATAGAAAGCCATGAGCTCCTCGCCGTCCAGTTCCTCTGTCTGGTTAAGAGGCACGAAGCGAATTTCTTTAGGAGGTAGTGCCTCGTAGGTGAAAGGTCCCTTAATAGTGTCCAAGTCATGGGTACCGATGGAAACAAGCGTCCTTTGTCTCGCCAGATTCTGGTGGAGCTTGTCTTGTAGAGCAATGAAGGATTCGTAACGGGCCTCGTCGAAGGTGACATTTCGGAGGATCGCGCCAGATACAAGGGGTCTAATTTTCGTTGTCTAGATTTGAGTAGTTAGTAAGTGCGCAAGTCTTTCGCAAGCTTTTGTAAGACAGGAGTTACCCACATCCTCCTTGACAATGATTTTCTGAAGCTCCCCGCTGGGAGGCTCGACTAGTCTGTACTTAGGAAGCGGCTTCCGTTCTAGGAAGATGTTGAGCATAAGAGCAATCCCTTCGAAGCACAGCAAGTCATATCTGCGAGAGTCCCTCAGTAGATGCCTCCTTCTAAGATTTCAAAATTTGGTGCGTACCGGTTCGCCGGGATTTCAATCTTGAGTTGAGGGGGTTCCTGCACGCCATTCACGACCGGGCGATCCAAATTTGTTGTCTAGGTTGTTTTAGCGATGAACTCCGAGGCTAGAGGAACTATAGCGGTGGGCTTACGTCTTCGTCGAGCTCAATGCCTATGTTTCAATATTGTCAGCGCAGATCCCACTAAAGAGTGGGAGTATGGAGGGGAACATACCGAATTCAAAGCATAGTTCGTCGAATTCCTCAGTAGAATACCTAAAATATTTGAGTCAGATATGATGATGCTTGCTCTGCTGTCCACACAATTACACGTACTCTCTGCCGAGCTCTTTGAAGAGCGCGGCCTTATCGACCGAAATGGTGGGCATGGTGGGAGGGGTTCGGATTCGCAGCCAGATGAGTCAAATTACCGCGCGCAAGGTTGAAGAGATCTCCCACGACGTGAGATTAGGGTACCGGTTAAACAGGAGGATTGTATATCAAGCTTCGACAGAATAAACACTCCAGAGTTCAGCCCGCCGTTGGGTACAATTCCGTGAGTTGGAGGACAGAGTCATACAAATTTGAGGAGCGAAGGCGGCGGGAGGACAGCCACATGCACCGCCACATAAAGCACCCCCTCCTTAAACCACCAAAAGGCGGTCACCAGCCACAGTCGATACTGGGACAGCGGGAAACGACCAGCTGCCCATCGTCACTCACAACAATATCCATCCAAAATCCTGCTCTGCGACCCCCATATTCCACCTTACCGACATTGTTTCCGAACCTCTTTTTCACCCAGAGGCTCTTTAATTTGATGAATATCTGAGGTTGGTTCCTCCCTTGTCTCCACCGCAATCCCGCCGTCAAGGTGTGCTCCTGCTCCTGTGTCTTGCGAGTTGCGGCGGCCCAAACCCCACGAAAGCCTCGCCTCGAGGACCTCACCGTCCACTATCCCTTCCGCTTTCACCACCTCATGCCCGACATCCTAGGCTAATTCGGGTATGTGCAGGTACTCGACTTGCTCTCCTTCCCGTGCAATAGGCCGTCGTTCGTTTGTCCGCCGCAAGAGGAAAAGTCGATCGCTGTGTTCGCGTGATATCAATTGTCTCAGGGAGAGGAATCGGACCAGCCACATCCTAGCCCTCCGGTCATTTCTTAATCCGAAAATATATCAGATAATTACACTACATTCGCGATGGAGGGTCAGGGTGAAAATGATGAGCTCTACCCGATCGCTGTTCTCATTGATGAGCTAAAGGTATCAACATCCTTCTGGTTACGCAATCCCATACATTCTAGAACTGTCAGTCCTGACTTATTAAATCTTCCAGCACGATGATGTCCTTCTCCGACTTAATGCAATTCACCGCCTCTCAACTATTGCTTTAGCTCTGGGGCCCGAAAGGACCCGCGAGGAGCTTATCCCCTTCCTCGATGGTTAGTAGTTGATATGGGCGAAACCGATGTCTTCGTTTCAAATACGATATTGACTATTTCGATTCAGATTCTGTCGAGGATGAAGATGAGGTTTTGACCGCATTAAGTGAAGAACTTGGGACCTTTTTAGAGTATGTTGGTGGCCCGGAATATGGCCACATACTGCTCTCTCCCTTGGAGAATCTGGCGGCCATTGAGGAGCCGTTGGTGAGAGAAAAGGCAAGTCATGCAGAACCTACATTATATATCTCTATAATAACCTATTCCAGGCTGTTGAGTCACTTAACAAGATCGGCGAGCAGCTGTCTGAAAAGCAGGTCGAAGAATACTTTGTTCCAATGGTTCAGCGCTTATCGAAAGCCGACTGGTTTACCTCTAAAGTATCCGCTACCGGCCTTTACTGTGTTCCCTACAAGAAATCCTCATCCCCCCTCCAACAAACCTTGCGCCAGCTTTTCGCTGGACTCGTTCGCGATGAAACCCCTATGGTTAGGCGTCAAGCAGCCAACAACCTAGCGAAGTTCGTGAAGGAGATGACTACCCCGATAGTCATTGACGAAATGATACCCCTTTTTCAATACCTAGCTGGCGATGATCAGGACAGCGTGCGTCTACTGACGGTGGATATCCTCATCGCCATTGCAGAAGAGATTCCTAAGGAGCAACAACCCAGCCACGGCGTGTTGCTGACATCCCTACGGAGTTTGTTTGAAGATAAAAGCTGGAGGGTCAGGTACATGGTCGCCGACAGATATGAAAAGGTATTTTTTTTTGCGTATTACTCCCCAAAAATACTTCTCCAAGTGGTCTAACTAGTCATACAGATCGCTAAAGCCGTGCATGAAGAAGTCGTCACTCGCGATATGGTGCCATCATTTGTTAAACTTCTAAAGGACACTGAGGCCGAAGTCCGTACTGCTGTTGCCGGACAGATACCAGGTACATCCGCGTGAATTATCCAGGGAAGGCTGTTGACCAAGATTGCTAAACGCTAAACAGGATTTTGTTCTTTGATTGATCGGGAAACTCTGCTTAACGAAATAATGACCAGCGTAGAAGATCTCGTCTCAGATCCTTCTCAACATGTGCGCGCGGCCTTGGGGACCCAAATTAGCGGGCTTGCCCCTATTCTTGGAAAGGAAGAGTGAGTTTTTCTCAAATCGTTATCACTTATCTGCGTATTGTGTCCGGAGTGCTCACAATTACGCCTAGGACTATCTCCCATCTTCTCCCCATGTTCCTACAGATGCTCAAAGATGAGTTCCCTGATGTGCGGCTGCATATTATTTCTAAACTGGAGTTGGTTAACAAGGGTGAGTTGCAAGCAACCTTCTACTTCTTGGAAGCAATTTCTAACCATCATAGTTATTGGCATCGAACTCCTCTCTCAATCTCTTCTTCCCGCTATCGTTCAACTAGCCGAAGATAAACAGTGGCGAGTCCGTCTTGCTATCATTGAATACATTCCCCTTCTTGCCAGCCAGCTAGGAGTGAGCTTCTTTGACGAACAACTCAGCGACCTTTGCATGGGCTGGCTTGGTGACACTGTTTTCTCCATTCGAGAGGCCGCCACACAAAACCTGAGGAAGTTGACGGAGGTATTCGGGGTGGAGTGGGCCAAGGGCTCCATCATTCCAAAAGTTATGGCAATGGGCCAGCATCCTAACTACCTCTACAGAATGACAACGTGTTTCGCGATCTCTGTATGCAAGCTAGCACCTGGTTGAGGGAGGAAACCTAAGCTAACTTATTTTTAGACACTTGCACCCGTTGTTACTTTGGAAATCATCGAGAACTCAGTACTTCCCATTCTTGACAGACTCGTCTCAGATGAAATCCCCAACATCCGATTCAATGTCGCCAAGTCCTATGCAGTCTTGATCGACACGTTGCGACGTCTTCCCGCACAAGGCACTCTGGCTAATATAGACAAGGAGGGTAACGAGTCTCCTTCGCCAAAGGGTCTCGAGCTCATCCAGCAGAGCGTTCTGCCAAGTCTGGAGAAACTCCAAGGCGATGAAGATGTCGATGTCCGGTACTTTGCAACAACTGCCGCTGGCGGCCACGAGGAGGTTATGCAGACCTCACCGTAGGCTAGTTCTCCGACTTCATGGAGGCCCTATTTTGCACTTAGGTAAAGCACCTTAAAGTGTGAGCGAAAAAAGCCCTATGGCGCTCACACCTTGGGGGGATATTGTCAATTTAGTCAAATTAGAAGTAGTCAGGACAACTGACTGGGGTGAGACTTCCATGGCGTTCTATGTAGATTCTTTTGGTCCATTCGAATAGTCCCATAAACCACAAGCTTACCATACCGCTTCTTTGGAATCCACATCTTTAAGTTTGAACGGCATCATGTGATTTGCATTGCTGAGCTTACGAGGTAGATTATTAATTGCATCTCGCCAACTTGACCCAGCCTCAGCTACAACTTAACATCCTAGCCAGATTATTCCAAAGCTGCTGGGTGAAGACCTCTTTTCGGCCAGATGTCGTTTTCCTGGCCGTTGCATTTTGTCTCGCTCTCGGACGCGGAAACGCAACACCGTCGCGAGCTTCTCACGCTTCGCGGATATTACGCCCAGCTGTCCATTCTCCTTGCTATTGTTCTCTTTCGATCATACATTGTCGTCTTTGCTTTAGACCACCAACGTGAGAAGCCTAGACGACGTCCTTGGCAGAAATATTGGCTAGGCACCCCACTGTTTAAGGGAAGGTTTGAGACTCGACAGTATCTCACCTGTTTTATTTGGCTCAGTTGGTTGCTTGGTCTATCCGTTTGGAATACGGGTGATGGTAGGCAGATCTTCCTGGTTCATTTACCTGCGAGGTATACGGAGCTAACAGTAGTTCTGTAACCAGATTACTTGCATCTCACCAAGGCGTTAGGCCATGTCGGTCTATCTCAATTGCCATTACAAGTAGCCATGTCACCCGCCTTCTACGTGACATCAACACCAAGAGCATCATCCCTGCTGTCAATTCTAACCTCTATCCCGCAACCAACTTTGACGGCTTATCATCGTCTCTTTGCTCGTGTAGTCATCTCTCCGTTACTTTTCGGGCATGCCATTCTGTATAGCTTATTCTTCCTGCAGTCGAGCCATCCTGACTTCAGCTCTTTGTTCGCCAAGCGCATCTTAGACTTGGATGTTCAATTGGGCATTTCTGCAGTTATCTTGGCATTCGCGGTCTTGACTTTTGCGCGACCGAAGGCAACAAGCAGCGAAATATCGAAGGGATCCATTAAAGACAAGCGACGTGCTTTTTATATTGGACATCTTTCGCTCGTGGGTATGATGTGTCTTGCAGCGTATTTCCATGTTGCTCACGCTAGGGCGTTTGTGCTAGAGTCATTTGTGGTTTTTCTCATGAATTTAGGATGTTGTTATAAGACGGCAAAGTAGACGATGGTTGGGGGGGGAATATGTATAGACTGGAGACCATGATTCTAGAATCCAAAGCCAACCCACATTTAAACCTTGCAGCACATATCTGAGCTAAATAATGCTAAAACACAGCCTGCGAATAATATTAGAAAATCCATTGGCGAGTATCTGAATGTGAGACACCCAAATTGCATCACACGTGGGGAAGCTGGGCTGTTTTGGGCTTGGCTGTTGGTGTTTGGCCGGGCAACCAGCCGATCTCAGGTTCCCATGATCTTCAGCTTTCGAGTTGACTCCATTATCTTCTCATATATGGGATGGTACTCGAACGAATTAACTGATATTATGATAATGTCTATCTGATTCTCAATGGCAGGGCGTTCTCATCGGCTTCTGGGCGTCCTGTTGACGGGGCTTCTCGTGTGCCTCTCCCTTGTCTTCCTCGAAAGCCCCATTTCCTCCTCTAGGGATAAGAATGTCGCTCCTCCCGCACCATCTCCCTCTCCATTACCCTTACAACAACCAGGCGGGCCTTCGACCGATCCAACCGATAACTACCCGAGCGATGTCCACCCAATAGCCGCTCTCGTCGAGGATGCAGAGAAGCAATTCAACCAGTTGCGGAGGCGCCAATCCAGAACTTTAGCAGATGCCGTCAAAGAATATCGCCAGCGCTACCACATGAACCCCCCGCCGCATTTTGACAAATGGTTCAAGTTTGCTCAATCGAAGGGTGTTGAGTTGATTGACGAGTACGATACTATCTACCATGCTCTGCTGCCATTCTGGGCTCTTACGCCGCAAACCATTCGCGCACGTGCCCGGGAGGCTCTTGGGTATGATAATTCTCTGTTTGGGGTTCTCATCAGAGACCGGAAGGTATCGCTGGCCGAAGGACTCGACGAGGAACGCGAGTGGCAGCGCGAGGCCACACTCGGCATGATCAATAATTTTGTACAGTATTTGCCCGACATGGATCTAGCCTTCAACGCCCATGATGAACCACGAGTCATTTTACCCAGTGAGGATCTCCAAAGGCTAGTTTCGATAGCCAAGGACAGCGCCATTCCAAATGTTTTTGGGGCACAATCGTTGGTCAACGCATGGTCCGCTCGACCCGACGACCTAAATAGGGGCGACCGCATTGACGAGGTGCGGACAACTCGTTTCAACAAAATCTCCCACCAGCCGGCGTGGACTAGTTCGAGGATATCGTGCCCTGTCAATAGCCCCGTTCGCTCTCTCGACGAGAATTCGCCGGACGACACTACTGGGTATGCTTATGGGGAGTTAGGTTTTATCCAAAACACGACGGCTTTCACCGATGTGTGCAGTACTCCTTCTTTACGGTATACATATGGGTTCTTCGACCGGCCCAATGTCTTCGCGGTTGTGCACGACCTCTTCCCTGTTTTCTCCCAGAGCAAGGTTTCTACCTTCCAAGACATCATGTACCCTAGTCCCTGGTACTGGGCTAAGAAGGTACCATATATCAAGGGTAAGGACTATGGCTGGGAAGAAAAGATTGACAAATTATACTGGAGAGGCTCGACAACCGGTGGATTTTCTAAAGGTGGGGGCTGGCGTCGGCACCATCGACAGTTAATGGTCGGCAACATCAACGCTCTAAGCAGCGCCAGGGTTCTCGCCAAAAATGACGGCGGACAATGGGAACCTAAAGAAGTTGATCGCAGCAATTACCACAACCTCTTTGATGTTCAGTTCACCTCTATTGGGCAATGTGACAGGAATGACTGCGCTGCCCAGAAGGAATTCTTCAACGTAACGGAACCTGCAGAGCAGCAAGATGCTTGGGCTTACAAGTATCTTGTTGATATTGACGGAAACGCCTTCAGCGGCCGGTATCATGCGTTCCTCGAAAGCAACAGCCTCGTCTGCAAGGTTGCTCTGTTTCGAGAATGGCATGACGAGATGCTCAAGCCTTGGGTTCATTATATCCCATTGAGTCTTAAGGGGGACGAATTCGTGGAAACCATGCGCTACTTCTCTTCAGAAGAAGAGGGCAAGACCGCAGCACCTCGCTTAGCCCAGAATGGAAAGGACTGGGCGCAGAGGACTTTACGTAATGAGGATGTGGAGGTTTGGTTTTTCAGATTATTACTAGAGTAAGTCTTCCGATATCCCGTCGCTATGAGTTGGACTGTACAGTCACTAACCATGATATTTACAGGTATGGGCGCTTGGTTGATGATAATAGAGAGAATCTAGGATTCTATACATGATGTCATTGTTATACTTTATATATACAGCAACTTGACGGTTGCACAGCCTTTTACGAATTATGCCTTATATTCATCTAACTCGATCCTTCCATAGTATGTAGATACGACATTTGTCCATCCTTCTGATTTCCCGAGCGGAAACGCGGCCTCAAGGTGTTTGGCAGTCAAAACTGAACTCCGAACACCTTTAAAGTGTCACGACTTGGAGATATAGGTAACCTGGACATACGCTACTGTGCTATGGCATCAGTGGCGACAGCAGGCGAACAAAATGCATATCTTCAGGTAGGGTCCCCTTGTACAATTCTTCTTCTGCTGGGATACTCGTCCCACCTTATTCAAAAGATCTTCCCACGAGGCTTCCTACAGCCTACAGAATTTTGTTAGTGGTTGTGGTGGCGGGGTTTTATACTCCCTTAATCAATAGTCACCCGTGATCAATAGTTAGTGACGACTGGCCAAGGGACTAGGTGAGAGTTGCACGTGAGTGGGAGAAATATACTTATAGTCCACTGCCTACACACCTCTTCTTCTTCTGCTGTGCTTTCTGACACGTCTCCCAATTTTTCTCAAGACTTTTCCCTTACTATCTTTCATTGAAAATTTATTCTGAGCTGATAACCTCATCGCCCCTATTTTCCAAGATCAGGGGCTGCGGTACCTCAGAGTTTTCCTTAGTCCTTCCGGACACAACACGAAACAGCATGGCGTCACCGCTAGTCAAGGCGCTGAAATCGGCCTTTGTTTTTGGCTATGGACTGTTCAACATGATAATGTATGCCGTTCTGGCAATCTTAAAAGGATATTTCTTCAAGAGAACCACTGAGAAAGAGACTTTGGAGCTACAGCTCGGTAAGTACACTTCTCAATGCCCCACGGAATACACCATCCGAGACACTGCTCTGACAACTTACATATTCGAATAGCTCACAGTAGACTATGGGATCTATCAAAGAAGTGGTCGAATTTCTCGCATCAGATTTATGCTCTGCGGAACGGGTTCAAATTTCACTATGTCTGCAATGACTCTAACCCCACAACCAGCGCCAACAAACCTTTGGTCATCTTCATTCACGGATTTCCTGACAGCTGGGCAGTATGGCGTCACATACTAAGTGCAGAGTCTCTTCAGGGTACAGCTACCCTGGTTGCCGTTGACCTGCCTGGCTACGGAGGTTCCGAAAGTCTAGACAGGTACTCGGCCACCGCGGTTCTAGAGAACCTTACTGAGTTTATCATTGCCATGAGGACAAAATATGGCATTGAAAATTCTACCAATACTCACCAGCAAAGAACGATTATTGTCGGGCATGATTGGGGCTGTCTGCTTTCTATGCGACTGGCAGCCGATGCGCCTCAGCTGGCTGATAGGTTCATCGTGACCAACGGACCACTTGTACGTGTTTACCATGATATAATACGAGGGTGCTATAGCTGGCTAACATGCAACTCCTAGATCCCCTTGGCTGCTTCTAATATTCATCGTCGATTATCATCCTCATTAAAAATGTTCAGGTCCTTTGTGCGCTCGCCGATCCGCGAGCGTTCACTGTTGTTCAATGCTGCTAAATCACTAAAGCCCATTCTTCATCAAATGTGGAGTTCGGGATATATTTTCGTCTTTCAACTCCCCCCAGCTTTGATCAACCACGTTGGCAGTGGAGGAAACCAATCGTTTCTGAAGGCGCTACATAAAATCTCCTACGGAGAGCAGGACTATTCTCTTACCGACGCCGCAGAGTGTATGGCAACCACACTTGGCCCATCTATCCATGAAGGCAAAATGAAAACCGCTGATGGCGAGGGATATGCCGACTCTGCGGTTACTAGGCGGGCCGTCTCTAGTTTCGTTGAAATGTGCAGCTACTACCGAGAAGGTACTTCTATATCCCGCTGGAGGAAATCTGTTGAGACAATAACTGGCTTGCATAACCTTGCGCAAGAGACCGAAATCCGGCGCATTAGCAGTGGTGGGGGGATATTTGAAGAGGGGCCGCCAGGAGCTCTAAAAGCCAGTACGACCATCATCTGGGGCCAGAGAGATCATGCGCTTACCCGTCAGCTGTGTCTGGACGGCATCTCGGACTATCTTAGTCGGGGTAGTCATGTTGTTGAGCTTCCAAGCAGTGCGCACTGGACTCCGCTAGAGCGGGAGGGTCGAACTGCATTGACTAAGGCGGTAGAGTGGGCTGTGAAAGGCGAAAGGGAAGACATCGGAGAGGTCATTGAGGCTTGTTATCCGAAAGCAACAGTGACAGTTAGAAAGTGAGCTGTTGAATTATTGTGTGTTTTGCTAATCCTCATCCGTTGCATCCTCTCGAGTTCATGTTTCTATCTTGCCTGCATTTTTGAAACACTGTCATGCAATTTAGCTATTGAGAGGCTCTTGAACTGATTTTAAGTGTTCAATGTTTTATTTTTGTGTTACTTAGGTAGCGATTATTTCTATCGATGGGTGTTCAGTGCCTCAAAGAGCTCTCAGGCGATAGTGAGATCAGGCAATGGTGAGAGTAGTTAACGACTGCAACTCCTTACCTATGCATAGCATATATACTGAAAACACGTCAAGAATGTTCCGTGATCTCTCCATGCCTCACAAAAACACTGCTGGGGATTTAAAATTAGCAGCGCCGATCTGGTCTGGTGCATAACACAAAGAGAAGTCAAAGCTTCTAAACTCAGCCTGGGCAAACAATTTTAGGTCATCCAAGCGGATTGTGTCATCTTTGTCTTCCTCCCTCCCGTCGTCAATCACCCCTTGACATCCTCATTTATCCCCATCCAGTCGCTGGAACGGAGTGTTTGTAACTCATGAACATCTGATCGAGATGATGCAGAATAAGTCTCCTCGCGCATCGTAGAAGCGTCCCTTGAGACTATCCTTGTTGGTGGCGGGGTTGCTCCCGTCATATGCAACTCCCGTAAGGAGAAACGTTATTCTCCAGACAATCCCCATCTTTCTCTCTTCTTTCTCCCAGCTTGAAATCAGCCTCGAAGTTGCTGACTCCGTTTTCTCTCGTTTTGATTGTTGTTCCCGCTCGGGTCTTTTGACTTTTTGGCACATTCCCTGTCTTCAATCGCCACCGGAATGGTTACCCAAGAAGGTGCAGTTTATTGCACTGTAGGTACCCCATCTTGAGCGTCCCAGCCCATTGCAAGTTGTTTAATCTGGATACAGCTGGTCTTGAGCGATAACTACCTGCCTGGTAAGCAATGACGGCTCAATAAACCACCAATTCGTCGTACTAACCCGCTTATTCTCCATCCAGGCGCCGTGGTTCTCGCCCATTCATTGCGCGATAGTGGCTCCCGGGCCAAACTGGTTGCTCTATATACGCCCGACACGTTGCAGGCCGCCACAATAAATGAGCTTCAGGTGCGCATTCCGCGTCTCTATACACATGATGCAGGATTCGTCTCCGCAGCTATTTCCATTCCTAACTCAATTGGTACAGACTATCTACGATGTGCTCATACCTGTCTATCGGATGACGAACCACATGCCGGCGAACCTCTGGCTTATGGACCGCCCAGATCTCATAGCTACCTTCACCAAGGTTGAGCTATGGCGACAAACACAGTTCGAGCGCATAGTATACATTGATTCCGATGTGGTATCTATTAGAGCTCCGGATGAGCTCCTAGAACTGAACGTAGATTTCGCCGCTGCCCCGGATATCGGCTGGCCCGATTGCTTCAACAGCGGTGTTATGGTATTGCGACCAAACATGCAAGATTACTTTGCCCTGAAGGCTCTGGCGGAAAGAGGCATCAGCTTTGACGGAGCCGACCAGGGCTTACTGAACATGCACTTTCGAGACTGGCATCGACTCAGCTTTACGTACAACTGCACACCTAGCGCGAATTATCAATATATCCCGGCCTACAGGCACTTTCAGAGTACAATTAGCCTGATACATTTTATTGGATCCCAAAAACCTTGGAATATGCCGAGACAGGTGGCTCCATTTGATTCACCCTATAACCAATTATTAGGAAGATGGTGGACAGTCTACGATCGACATTACCACCCTCCAGCCACTGTGAGTTGTGCAACTGAATCGCATCTACTATGCACTAAACTTAGAATTGTGAGGCTAATACCGTCGCTAGGAACAAATACCGCTCAGTAGTCGACCGGTTACACCGCAAGTTCACTACACGGTTGAGCCTGTGTTAGACACGCATGTTAAGACTTCCCCAGGCACTGTTCCACAGCAGGATTATGAACGGACGTCTTCTGTTACAATATCAGAAAACCAACCTCATCAGCAACAGCCACGCCAGGAATATATCCATCACTTTGTACAGCCCTTTGCAGTACAAGAACCTACTGGGCCGTCAGAGTTTGCTCATTCATCGGACCATGGTAATCCCCAGACTCAACCGCAAACACTCGTCGAGATAGAACGCGCACCATCACCTCAACTGCCACCCCAGGAGCAAACGACATTCGAAGCGCCTAGGGCAGAATGGGACGCGTCGCGGTAAGATGAATGTCCCGCTACCGGTCTAATAATACCTGCTCACTCTTGCTTTTATAGGGAACCGCCTCCATTGAATTCAAAACCGGAAGGAATTGCCCTGGAGACTAAGACCTATATCATGTCTGACAATCACCAGCTTTTCCAACCTCCAGCATCTTATCCAGAGGCCCCGAAAAACATGTACTATCAAGTTCCGGCCACAAAACCTGAGCCACAGAAACGCACTCAAATATTCCCCTGGGAAACGAACGCACCAAAGCCCACCCGGGTCTTTAGTGATGATAAGGACCAGCTTCAATCCACGTCCTTCCCTATATCCACCAAAGAAGACTCCAGGGCATCCCGGTTTTCTCAACCGACAACCCGGACATCCGATACCAGCCTACCAAGCGAAGCGTGGGACACCTACTCACGATCAAACGCATGGGATGAAGTCCCAGAAATTCAAAAATACATCCATTCCATTCAGCACGCCCGCAAGGCCCAAGTCCAAGTCCTTTCAGGCGACACGAACCAGCAAAAGACCTCGCCCCCTACCTCAACCCAACAACCCAGCAGCGACAGCGGCAGAAATTCCGGTCTCAGCATCAGCACTCGGATAACCGATTTCCCTAGTGAAATCGAACGGCCTAGCCTCCCCATCACCCCGGCCCCCATCCACCGTGCTCCGGCAATAGGCAGTCCAGACGAATTCACAACAGACCAGCTCCCCGCCGCAAAAGGCGTACCAAGCCAGAAGGAGTGGGTGGGTCTCACGGTTGATGTGTTTTTACACTTCCTTCGGGCGACTTACTTATACTGGGAATTTACAGAATCCTTCAGTCTGCCTCGAACAGCTACGGCGGCGGCAGAATAGCGTCTTGTCCGATCCGGATTCGTTGGCTGAGCGACTTTCTAGGGCTATTGAGGATGGCAGGGGAAAAGAGGAGTCGCGCGGGTTTGGACCAGATACTGTCTAGTCGACATGTGCATTTTTATTATTATTACTTTATTTTTCTCTTGGCTCGTTTTTGTCTTCTTGCTTTTGAGTCTCTAGTTGCATTTGTTGCATTCATTTTATAGTCCTTTTGGGCATTGAATTTGCATTGTGTATGGATGATGTACACTATTTCATTTTAAGCATGCATCTATCTAGCATTGATTATATGTGGATGCGCACTGCATGAGCATGACCAGTATTTACTTTGAAATTTTGGCAGATGGAGAGGGTTGGGAATCAATTATATCATTTATCAATGATGTACCATGGTATCCAGTTAGTGATTGCGATAGGAAAATGGAGTATGATAGGTGCGGGCCAAGCGACCTAGAACTAAAAAGGTAAGAACTAAGAGCCCCAGCCCTTATGTATTCAGTGTTAGTGCCAAGTGTTAGTACTGACGCCAAACGCCCGCAGAAGCTAAGTTCTGTGCATAAAAATAGCCCCTAGGAATGGTATCGAGAAGCTGTGAGGTGGATAAAGAATATTTGAGTTGATTTACAACGGCCACTAGGAGAGAGGAATCGATGAGATCGTCGGGGTTGGAACAAGCAAGATTGGAATCATGTTTGTTCTCCTCGGATTGAGTAGAAATGCGATTGCGTGATGTGACGCGCCTTTCCAGACCTTTCATCAAACACGGAAAACCCATAATTTGCGGCATTCGGTGGTGTGTAGACTAAATAGGGAAAGCCCAGTGTGAGATACAGAGAGCTGAAGTATAAATGAATGAAACAGTACATACGGTGCAACGAGATGGTCACATCCCTTGGATCTAGGTTGTGAATCTTGTGCAGGCCCAACTTCGAGACATCAGCTATGTTTCAAAAATCAACGGGAGGCATCCAACATACCTTGTCGGATATATACGTGACCTGATTTTCGCCATATGAAGTCACTTTCTTGATCTGAAGAGGTGATAACTGTCCACGTTCCACTTTATCCTGGTCTGGCCATGTATATAAGGTTTCTTGAAGAGTGCCTTTCAAAATCTAATGGAGACAACATGAAACGGTTAGCTTAGTACATCAAGACCAAAAGTAAAGGGGCGAGAGATTGACAGTACCTTCATGACGCAGTGCGCATTTGCATGGTCGTGAATAGCACTACCCCGTCCAGGACTCCAGACAAGAATCAGCTAAGAGTACAGTCAGCACCTGAAGGCCAGTCTCTACCCAACTACCCCCCGCCCAGGGTATACAAGCGGAAAAAAACGTCATATATGTGTACCATGACGGTGAAGACAGCTCCACGAGCTAGGGTGAGATAAGACAAAGCTCACCAGGTTACTCTTCCCGTTTCCTTCGTCGATAAGATTGCGTGTGTATGACTTGTTTGAGTCCCCCAAGGCAAAAGGGAGCCATTCTTCTTGATTTGACGTGTAAGCTTCCATTAAACGCTGGATATCGAGAGGGTCAACATCGTCAGAGTCAAGTCCGGAGCTGGGACCGAGCGCTTTACTGAGGTCCTGGACGAGCTCCTCGAAGGCATTGTTAGGAGGGTGTCCAGAACCTAAGGAGGAAGTTGACCCTGAGCTGATGTATGGCATATTGGCTCTTTCTCTCTGCTCTGCTCGAATGGACACAACAGCCAAATATTCCCCGAGGTTGTGGCCTGTGTTGGGCTATTGGATATAGGTACAGTGTAAGGAATCCAAGGATAGGGAGGATGTCGAGCAAGAGGGATGAATGACGGGAGGGGTTGAAAAGATTGGGAGGACACGTCGAATAGTTTTTAATGCCAACCGCATGGATAACGGCTGGTTGCTTGATCGTGACACACAATCGGGAGTATGACGCGCGTTTGTAGAGGGTGTTTAGAAGAAGCAACTTATTCTCGCCACCCGACGATAAGCAGATAAGCGGATAGGCAGATTGCCTTGTACAATTGGTGCCTTGTTGCCTCAGGCACTAGCGCTCTCCACCCAGAGCGGGCAAATTAGGTGGCGGCCACAAATTCAAAGATTGATCGATCAAACTATCCCCGCCAAACACAACCATCTATCTTTCTCTTCAACAAAGCATTCGCTTAGTGGCTTCTCAACCGGTGAAGCCGACATCTATTTATCCTACTGCTATATAAATTTCCCTTGTACGAGGAGGTTATCTCGTATCAATCCGCCACAATGTCGACCACCGTGGAAAAGGTCGGAATTCCCATCATTTTCTTCAAAGCATAATGCTGACCGTGTCATGGACGGATATAGATCAAGCACGTCGAGGATGAGGTTCGCTTTCTACTCCGAATATCGTAACTTCGAGAACGCACATTGACCCTCTCTCCAGATGGCTCGGACGCAGAAGAACAAAAACACCTCCTACCACTTGGGTACGACCACAATAATAGTCTTTGTATCTACGGGAGCTGGTAACTGATGGAATAACTACAGGACAGTTGAAAGCCAAACTTGCGAAGCTAAAACGTGAACTTCTGACACCGTCAGGGGGCGGTGGTGGTGGCGGTGGTAAGTACAGCTTGTTGATCGTCAACCGGGGGTGTGCTAACTTGGTGGTTCAAAGCGGGTTTCGACGTCGCCCGTACTGGTGTTGCCAGTGTGTACGTGTCTCCCATCGACGTTTGCAGTCGTGAAATTGTCGTTGACTTAGGAACAGTGGTTTCATTGGGTTTCCTTCTGTCGGAAAAAGTACATTGATGAGCAAGTTAACGGGTCAACATTCCGAAGGTATGCACAACTTAGGCAAGAAAGCTAGGGGCAAACACTGACGGAATTTTGCTATAGCGGCGGCCTACGAGTTTACGACCTTGACGACCGTCCCCGGACAAGTGCTATACAATGGCGCGAAGATCCAGATTCTGGACCTTCCCGGTATTATCCAAGGTGCCAAGGATGGTAAAGGTCGTGGTCGACAGGTTATTGCTGTAGCCAAGACATGCCATCTCATTTTCATCGTTCTCGACGTCAACAAGCCATTGGTGGACAAGAAGGTGATTGAAACTGAATTGGAGGGCTTCGGTATCAGAATCAACAAGTCGCCCCCCAATATCGTTTTCAAGAAGAAGGATAAGGGTGGCATTTCAATTACAAGCACTGTGCCCCTCACCCATATTGATCCGGATGTAAGTTTTTGAATCGGGTTCTGCGTATTGTAGCGGTGACTGACACGGATTCTTCAAACTGAACAGGAAATCAAGGCTGTCATGGGTGAATACAAGATCTCTTCTGCGGACATCTCTATCCGATGCGACGCAACAATCGATGACCTCATTGATGTCCTTGAGGCCAAAAGCCGCGCATATATACCGGTCGTCTATGCCCTAAACAAGATTGATTCCATCACTATTGAGGAGCTCGACCTCTTGTATCGAATTCCCAATGCCGTTCCCATTAGCTCGGAGCACGGCTGGAACATCGACGAGCTTTTGGAACTGATGTGGGAGAAGCTCAATCTCCGACGGGTCTACACGAAGCCCAAGGGGAAGGCTCCCGACTATACTGCCCCTGTTGTGCTTAGGGCCAATGCCTGCACCGTCGAGGACTTCGTATGATCCTCCTGTCGCTTGATATTTTCCAACCACTAATAGTTTGCTGACTTGAATTTAGTGTAACTCCATCCACCGAACAATCAAGGATCAGTTCAAACAAGCTATTGTCTATGGTCGGTCCGTCAAGCATCAACCACAGCGTGTCGGTCTCACCCACGAGCTGGGTGATGAGGATATTGGTCCGTAACCCCTATTTGAAGCCTTGTTGGAACCATCAGGACTAACAGTGTAACGATAGTGACGATTATCAAGCGGTAAAAGGTGCCGAGAATTTATCAACACCAGGGTGTTGGCCCGAACACAAACAACCTGCAACGAATCGCGTCGAGAAAGCTGAGAGGGCTGTGTGCTAGGGGTTCGTTTGCAAAGGATTCTATATTCAAGATTCCTGACCCTTGTGACAAATTCCTGCGAGATAGTATGAGGGGATTGATTGGAGGGGATGATTTGCGCACGGGCAGCAAGCTGCCAAATGCCGCTTGGTCCTGCAAGATCACTAGCTAGCCTTGGTGTACCTACACCGCGACTGAGTCTGCATTCCTCTGCTACCCGATGTGATGCGCAATCAGTCCTCATCGCAAACATGTGTGAGGAAAGAACGAGAAGCTTGTTTGGTTTGAAAGCTACGGCAAACGACGGTGGTTGTTGGTGAGCAGTACATAGTTCTGGACTCCTGGCAACTTTACTTCTTTCTCATTTATTTTAGTTCAACGTTCGCGGCGCCCTTGGACGATGCAAAGATCCGAAATTTCCGGAAGTCAAAGCGATGGGAAGTTCTAGATCACAGCCCAGGATATTTGAAAGAGTAGCGACAAGTTAAATGGTCCAGTACCGTACTCTCATATTGTGCCTCTGATCCCGCTTTGGCCCCTGGTCGATGAAACAGAACAAATAAAAGCGCCTGGCAATGTGACGCTCATCCACCAATGATGATAGAAGGTGATCGGCGATTGCTTGGCCCTCGCCTGAGTTTTTGTAGACGAAGCACGATAGATGAGTGAGCCTGCCAGCCTGAGCTCTAGGGTAGTGAGATTTCGCAACCTGAGCTTCACAAGTGAATCGAGATTTGACCCAAGGTTGTGCGAGGCAAACCTCGAGACACATGCCCTCTTGCAGAAACCAGGTAGAGTAGCTCACGCGGCATCAGTTGTGTATTTCGCCATGTTCCACGGGATCTAGACTGTACTGCGCGCAGGCTGAGAATGCAGTGCCGCTGGCCTGGATTCAGGAGACCGTCCTTTGGCTCCTAAAATGATTAATGCGTATGCATGACGGGTCCAGTGGACTGGACACAAATCATTTTAAACAGTACGGACTCGACTCTAGGGGCATCTGGGCTTGAACCTCGAATTCCCTGTAAAGCCGCCGCGCAGCCAGGTAGACATGGGGTACTGAGCTTAGGCACAGGATGGAGTAGACGAAATCATAAAGCGACCTGCAGGGGAAAATTAGGGATTTCTCATTTGTGCTTGGATTTCCATTTAATGTCGCTTACGGTAAGAACAAATTAACAACCTAAGGCAGATGTCGACAATGACAGGGATCGTAGAGGACGGCTTGGATTTCACGATGCGGGCCAAAGCTGGGACCCTGCCCTCCAGAAGTACTCCGTATGTACTCGTCCCCTCTCTGTCCACCGCTCTTAAAGTCTAAGACTAAATCTAGAACTCCTAGGTCTCGATTCAATAAGATTTGAAGAATGACGTGCATCGAAACTGGAATTGAGAGTTTGATCGGGGTCTCAATTCCTGGACCAGTCGACGACCGAAGTAACATCTGACAGACTACTGCGCACTATGAGGATGGAGCCCTCCAGAATCTCAACATTGATTGATAAGTCTCTCCTAATCAAGATCGTCATAATATTCTCACAGCTGTTCAGAACATCTCTATCAGTCATGGATTCATAGCTCCTCTGTCTGGACCTATCAGTATCAACAGGGATATCTCTGCCTCCATCAACGGCAAATCAGGCAATCAAGCTCCGGAAAGACTCGCTGACGCGGGGATTTTCTCACCGACTCCGACGAGAGATTGTTGACGTTACTTGATGCAAGGGGCCGGGGTCGCCTTGTCCAAGTTTCTTAGACTCTCAGTTGTCGTCTCCATGCTCAGTGCTCACTGTTCTACCCTCAGCGCCGAGATTTACACTGACACCGACACGAATACACAGCCTCGTTGGGTCTTCAATTGACCAGACTCCATTACTCGTTGGTTGGAAAGGACATTGGGTGCCTAACAATCTATTTTAGGTACCAAAGCAGGGACTCTGGAGTCTGGATGCCCCAAGCCGTCTCGAAGTGATGCTGTCCTGGTGATGATGAGTATCTACCGCGGAAATATCGCTTGACTTGGACTCTTTGGTTTTTTATTCCTCCATCTTATTTGGGCTTGGATGTCGCAGATCCTTCAGGCCAGCCACACATCAGCTTCAGACTTGGCTGGAGCCCGACAATGTTATTAATCGTAAATGCACAAGGAAAGTCGGAGAGGAGAAAGAACAGGGGACTAAGGACAAGTGTTCAAGCTTCTTGCTTGAATCCCACTCCCCAAGATCTCATGATACATGTCGAATTGTGGATTGCCTCAAGTTCAACGCATCTGCTGGCAGCTTGCAGCCTTGCCAGATCCCGGCCTGAGCAATTGTCATACCATAGCTGTAGCGGGGAGTCACCCTGGTCGCCTGATGTCATAAATCCTTGAGGATTCGCCGAGATCGCTACAATCTACTCCGTATTATCGCGACTCGCGAGGAGTACTCATCGCTGATGACAACCCAACCCCGCCCAGGCAGTCTCGCTGAGTCGCTCAAGGATGTCTGTTTGAGGATGTACCTAGTACACCAGGGTGCACCCTGTCTTAGCGCTTCTCGATAACAGACATCATTCTGCATGTTGTGGATATCAACGACAAGATACAGAGTCCCTCGATAAGGCAAACTGACAAGCTGCCATGGCGTCGTACCTGACAGATCTATTCTTGGAGATATACCCCGATAAGACTATTATCGCGTGCAATATGCCGAGCGATGAAAATGTCGCTCTCGCCTTTTCTTCCGGGATTCCGACTGGTTGATATTATATCTTCATTTCTCTTTAACGATGCTGCCAGTGCCTCGTATCCATTACCCATGGACCATGGATCGTTGTCTCTCCAGTCTTAACGTCTAACGAGATTCGCAATCCCCACTACCTTGTTGTGGAAAGGATAGCCTGCCGAGGACCCAAGGCTCCTTGCGTGACTGTCAGACTGGAATCCGAACCAAGGTTAAGCTCTTCTATCCATCTGAAGCAAATCTGACTCAGTGGCAGTGCGGTTGATCGAGTACAAACCTGCAGCCGCCAACGACTCAGGATAGCCCAGGGTCCTTCCTAATAAAGGAATTCAAGCCTGGCCGCGCCTTACCCACGAAAGCGCCAAAGCCACAATTAGCACCACTTTTGAGACAGGGTGTTACAAATAATACATACTTACCGCTGGATCTCGGTAAGACTCACTCGGCTGACAGCCCTCGTGGTCAGCCAATACAAGCCAGATCTACCGATTATTGGTGCGCGGCGTTAATCACGTTTTCTTCCTTGTGCCCAGTCACCAGTGGGTACGCAAAATTACCTATGTACGAAGTAAATTGCTAGTCCTAAGAACCCGAATGGCTCGGTTCTTTCGCCCCAGTAAGACTGCCCACGCCGCTGACACATCAACTCCCTAAATAATTACACGTCAGATTTCATGCTGACAGTGTTTCTGGCCTCACCAGGAACAGAGGCTTCGATTGACGAATGAGATGAGCCCTTCAAGCCAGGAACGTGGAAATGTGGCCAGGGACCTCGCCATACGGGGAGGAGTATTGAAAGAAACCGGTGTTGCAAGTATTAAGATTTGCATAGCTTGGACTGGCGGCCCGGAGTGGACCGCTGCGGGCCTTGTGGAGCGTGGGGTCCTAGCTCCCTCTCTCCCTCTCCCTCTCTCCCTCTTGAGTAATTCGGTCATCAACTGAAGACTCATGCTAACGCTAAACTGACCTTGTCCTTCGAGCAATCTAGCGTTGTTATCTGGAGGAACCATGCTTCCTGCGTCTGCCGTGATAGGTTGAACCTCTCTTCCAATCTTTTGGCCAGCCTTCGTTACGAAGAAATTGAAATCATTTTAACGCTTCTGATTCGTGAGAGTTCACTCTGACGGCTTCTCTCGTGACAAAGTACGTTGAACGCTGATCAGGCATGCTTTCTGACTGGACTAACTAATTTATCAGCTCGACAAGAGCTAGTCTGAACTGAGGGCTTGGTGGGAGGTGATTCCTGAACGAGCTCTCCCGCCCCTCTTAGACTTCAGTGCTTCTCCCACTGCTGCAGTGCCGACTCCTCACTTAGAGTGGAGAAGAACTCCGAGTCCGGGTGAATATATCATCCTTTCCTCCTCGTGTACGGAGTTACAGTAAAATCCGACAAGTTCGAGCGTCGATTTGTCGATAGTTCGCAAAACATGGCCTCCGTTCTTGCCGCTCCCTTGAGAGCACTACTGATAAAGATCGACTTTGCCAGCCCATTTCCTCAACGCCGCCTCAACGCCGCCTCAGACGGCCATTTTCTGATGGATAAAGCCACTTCTTGTCAGTTCACAAGCCGACATTCACATGTCCTCTGCACTCCACAGTCCAATTGATTCCATGATAGAGCATTTTGTATATCTGACACGCTCATAACGAAGGCGTTCTTGGACTGCTGACTGCCGTTCAAGAAAACAATTGGGACCAGTTTGTGAAGCTCTGGTTTCTGAGAATTCCGTACATATTATATTGAATAAACAACCATCTTTTCTTCCTTCTGGTATGTCATGCGGGCCTTTAGGTTCACCGATTTCTCACGATCCGCTCCCCATCCGTCAAAGGCTCAAGACAGGTCTTGGGCTCTTAGCTGAGTCCTTCACGGGGAAGGTCTCCACGGCCTCAGCGAGTCATCGCGCAAGGTTTCTCGGCCGAGGACGATCTTCTCTACAATTTCAGTTTTGATCTTCATGCCTGATGGGTGGAGTTACACCTCGGGGGATCATGTCATACAGGTACTAGGGGCTTATGTAATGACGGCCACTAGAAGCGGGAAATGCGCAAAAGAAAGAAAAACACGAGGAGGAGGGAAGACAAAGAGTTGAAGAGGTGAGAATGAGGGAGGGAGAATTGCATTATTATGGCTGGGGTGGTTTTTTCTCTGCGGTTGGCGTTCTCTTCAGGAAGTTGACTTCAAACTGCTCCCGTCCTGCTTTGTTCGCATCTCGCCCTTGTCCGGCTCCACTTGAGATCTCTGTTCCGTGCTTGAATCATCATCCATTATTTTCTATGAATATTAAGATGTCGGCGAAATCAGGAAATCAAGAAGCTCAACGCAATCTTTACTCTCTTTTGACAGAAGCATCCCAGCAGCGTTAGGCTCAGGAACAGGGTGTATCAAAGTACGGTACGGTGACAGTGCGCGGTACGGGCCATGACGAAGGCTGGGGTTACATACTGTCACAGACTGGAAAGTGAGATCCCTGAGGTGCTTCTCTGGCTGTCGGCCAATCAGTAGTAGGCTCCCCCACCATTTCTGCTGAGAGGATTTTGGGCTAGCCAATCGCTGGGCAGAACCGCTGTTTTTCGCCTGTTCGCTCGCTGCCCTTCCCGCCGTAATTTTAATAATAATATCTTCAAGTTGAGTCTGTCGAATCCAGCCCTGGCCCCAGGCCAAAACAGAAATGGAATTAATCAAGTATACGGGGTAAAATAAAGGAAAATCCGCCAAATAATAATAAAAACAAAAACAAGAAGTCCGCAGCGGATGGCGAGCCAGGGTAGGACGAGGAGGTACCACTCCCCTCGACCATCCAAGCCCAATCGCAGCGCCTCGACCGAGATTGTCCTCCGACCCAAGTCGTATACGGTATACTCTCTTCATCGCCTGCTCCTCGAGGCAGTCCTCTGATTCCTCTCTGGCCGATGCCTTTTTCTTTTTTGTGATCGTCCCTGTGCCTGCGCCCTGGCCTGAACCTCTGAACCAATTTTTAAACTCCGTCCATGCCTTACACGCATCCCATCCGCATCCTATACCTGCTCGCCCCGCTCATGGGACTGCTCAAGCCGGATATGCATCATCTGCTTGGTCTTTGCTTGTCTTGGCTCTAGATTGACCTGCCTCTACTCCAGCTCCGACTTCGACTGCTGCTCTTACCGGTCTTTTTTTTCTCTTTGCTTTTTTTTCTATCCTCCTCATTTCCCCTCACACCTCTTCTTCCCCAGAGGCTGCAGCATATAGTGTGCGCTTCCCCTCTGTCAAAACCCGCCCCTTCTCTAGCCCTTTGACGCCTCCCGCGTTGCAACTGTATCCCCGGCTTTCAACGCCATGGATACGGAGACTCCTCATGCGCAAGACAATGGCTTTGCGCAGTCCCCCTGGATGGATATGGGCGGGTTTCATCCATCCCAGCAGTCGCCCCCAATGGAATATCACGGATTCGGATACGGAACTGTGCCGTTAGATCCCTCCTACGGCGTCACCATACCACCACCTTACGTCCCACTGCCGATGACTGTGCCTTCTAATGCCTGGCCAAGTATGCTCACCCATACGAGCCAGGCGCCATTTCAGGCCCCAGAGCTCCCAGCGGCTCCAGTCCCAATCGCCCCGTCCATATCAACAGCGGCTCCAGTTCCACCACCTAGAAAGTCGTCGACGAGTAGCTCAACACCACGGAGGACACTCACTGATGAAGATCGACGGCGAATGTGCGTCTATCACGAGGAGAACAAGACCGCCAAACAGACCGATATTGGAGGTACGTCTCTTTTCCTTCCCGTCAACTGTCAAACTACCCCGGCTAACGAGTTATCGACCAGCGCTTTTTGGAGTTGAACGAAGGTAAAGTGACTCCCCAGAGTATCACGCCGAGGCCTTCTGACATTCCTTTGAAGCACTGTCTCGAAAGTACTCCGGCAAAAGGACAAGTATCTTAACCCTGAAGATGGATGCCGATCACCCATTAAAAGGACCAAGGGTCGAGTTCCCGATATCGAAAAGGCGCTATCCAACTGGGTGAGGAAGTATCAGCGAGGAGGACATTGCCTGACTGATGAAATGATCAGAGAAAAAGCTCTCTTCTTCGCCAGCACCTGTGGCAGCCCTGATGGGAAAGAAAGAGTCCTGACCAATAGCTGGTTGGAGAAATTCAAGCATAGGAATGGCTTACTTGGTGCCAAATCCCGAAAGGGTTCCTTTGGAGCGAAGAGCGAGTCAGAGAGCCCAACTGGTTTGAGTATTAACTCGGCTTTAGCATCCGCGGTGCAGTCACCTACTGTGCTTTCCCCCATTTCACCCACCGGCTTCGCATCTCCCGGTTTCGTATCTCCTTCACCATTGTCCCCTGCTCAAAGCCACGAGAACATCAGGGGGAGTATCTCCCTTGGACCTACAGATCTCGGAATTGACCTACAGCATGTGCATTCTAAGAGCTCAATCTCGCTCGACACGACATCTTCCTTCTCTCCGACATCCACCCTGGTTACCGAGAGTCCGTTCACTCCTTTAAGTCAATCCCGTGTCTCTCCAACAGATGGCAACTCCAGCAGACCGAGGAGCCAAACATTCCCACTTGCCAATGCTGATCCCATCTCCATGCCCATGGACGAGTCATCTAACCCATCATCGGCCATGAAGGGGCTTTTGCCGGCCGCGATGGAGGAACCTGTCGGAGAAAACCAGGACCAGAAAATAGCGCTGAACCTCGATACATCCTCGGGCACAATCAAACGAAACCGAAGCAACCCTGAAATTCGGGCGAAAACTATATACCCTCCGCTATATTCTAAGTCTACGACAGTTTCCCCCATCAGCTCACCAGGATCGCCTTCTCAGGACGAAGCTCGCAAAGCCTTGGAGCTAGTGATGAGCTATTTCGAGCACCAGCCGGCCGGAATAGGCGCCCAGGAATACTTTACCATCGGTAAACTGATGGAGAGGCTAGAGCTTGCCAAAGCTCAGCAGCCGCCCACACTTCCGGGGGGTCTCACTCGGATCGACGAGCATGACGATGCACCTAATAACCAACCTCAACTCGCCAGAAAACGAAGTATTCATAACTTCGGGTGATGCGGTATACAATCAATCTTGCAACTACTAGTCACAAGAATGTGGCTGTCTCCCTGTTCTGTTCCATATTCTGTTATGCCTTTTTCCTCTTGGATCTCTGGGCTGGCTGGGTTATCTCTTGCATGTTGGACTTTTGGTTTACTACTGATTCCCTGTTTCATTAAGCACCTGCACATTTTGTTGGATTTTGGGCAAAACTGGACGATAAAAGATATTACGAGGGCGACCTCACTTATACGATGCTTACGGAGGAGTACACTACTACTACTCCTCATGGATAGGACGCATTGCGGATACATTGGCGCGATTTGTTGGTTTCTTTTGGTTTTTTTTTTTTTTTTTCCCCTATCATACATCTGTACTCACCTGTTCTCCCCGAATCCTCGACCATCGGTGTACTTGTTCCTGTTTCCATATGCTTTTATTCCCTGCATAATCCATCTAAACCAACCCGCTCACGCGAACTGCATTTGATTCCCCCTGCTTTGTTTATCATTCATCATTCCTTGACACTACCCTTATTATATTATTCAATTCTCTTTCTGACGCGCGGCTGACAGCAAGACACCATTGCAATTGCACCAGCATATTTTCTTTTTTTTTCTCCCAATTACAATAAGTACCTTCCTTAGTAATGCTTCTCACCGCATCTTTTGCGTCACCCCTGCTTTTTTGCTCTCTCCCTCTATCTCTTTCTCAAACTGACCGATCTTCTCGCATCCTTCCAGTCTATTTTCCAAATCCCAAGCAGTTGACGCCTAGACTCCAGACTAGATTTCAACACATGTACTCCTACCCAATCCTTCTGCCATAGGTACGCAGGTGGTGTCTATCCATCCACCTTGTACTCCCACCCAACATGGTATTCATCGGTATCCCTGATAAGGTCCTAAGTACCAAGTACTTATCTCCCAGTACTTACATAGTACATACCCAAGTTCATCCTTCCCTCCCTAGTTTTAGTCCTAATAATCCTACCCAACTCATGAGGCCAAGCCAGGTCAGATCAAGCCCGGTCCAGTCAAGGTATCCCAGACTTTGGAGTAGGTAAGGTAGGTCTGGTCTGGTCTGGTCTGGTCTGGTAGGTACGCACGCAGTCGCATGGCAGCGGAGTCCAAAATACACCGTACAGTACTTCGCAGTTCACACGGAAAAAAAATAAAAAATAAAAAACCAATACCGATTCCGCTCTCCTCTCTCTCCCGGTCTGCGGACATGTCGGCTGCCCAGGGCACCTGGACAGTCTACCTACCCATTTTAGTCTAGTAGTCTAGTCTTCTGATCCATGATGGATGGATGGATGGATGGATGTCCTTCGGTTTTACCTCTTCTAATTTGTACCACCACTCTTCCTGTAGTCTCTACTCGCTGCACTGCACTACTGCACCGCACTGCGCAGGGCCAGGAAGGGCAGCCAGGGCAGAGCAAGGCAGGGCATTACAAATGCAGAAGGAGACGGACAAGGCCATGCTGGGCTTGCGTCTTGAGCAAGCCATAGGAACTTTATTTTCTTCTCTCCTTTCTTTTTTGTTCCCTTTCTTTGTTCTATGTTTTCTTTTTTCTTGTCCGGACAACCGACCAGGGTTCATGGAGGGTAGACTAGGTGATGCACCCCGAATAAATAGCATTGGCATTATTAATATCAAAGGAATGGAGAGGAGATCCATCCGATCGATCTTATCAGTGGTATGTATCATGCGGAAGGCATATCCGTAGTCCATACTCTCCAGTATCCATGGATCGCTCATAGCCTTTCCAGATGAGGGCCTAAGCTTCTTTTTTTATTCCACCCTATCCGCACCTTATACTGACTTTCGAACCTTGATCATGGGCATTATAAGCTCCATTAGTATTACTACTTTATGTACGACCGCTCGTGGGACTAATCTAAAACTCAACCAGTGGGTATGAAAACTCCCCTGTCCTCCATCAACTCAGCAATGCTACGATCCGATAACTCAGGCAAGAGCTTCGCGAGCACAGTCTCGATGATCGAGTAGACCAGATGCTGGTTACAATATTCATCTGCAAACAAATCTAGGATCTCGTTTTCAATCGTCGAGACGAGGAGCTCCTCCTCCGCGTCACTGTCACTGCCCGACTCGTTACGCGACGGCGACGCCGGCGATAAAGAAGAATGATCTTGTTCTCTAGCGCCAAGTTCGGACTCCTGAAACTGATCCGGAGATTGAGCAGGAGATGCTGCTGTAATTCCGAGCACACGACGTGCGATTGGGCGAGGTATCAGGGATAGAATGCTCAGTGCACACTTTCGCCTTATTGAGGCGACTTCGGCCATTGGGGGACACCACTGCTGATCCGGCGACAAGGGAGACGATCCCGGCGTCGGCGCTATAAGACCGGGCACTATTGCATTGCCGCCAGAGGCGGTAGTTGTTTGCGTATTATTGATGGTTGATGGCTGCACTCCTCCTGGGGTTGGCGGAGTCGGTGTTGACGTCGATGTCAGCACCTCAATGCGATTGACGCTTGCTCCAGGTTTCGGACGAGTATTATGCGGGAAAAGCGCCTCTCGCGATGCAAGTAGGAGATTGGGTAACAAAGTGGGGGTGAGGACATACTCCTGGATTTTTTCATGGAGGAACCTAGTGGAGAATCGAATGTCAGTAAAAATGTCATTTTTTTCTTTTCTTGGCTGGAGCTCGCTAGCGACGTTCGGAAGAGAGAGAGCGAGAGAAAAAAAAGGACATAGACGGAGGTTGTTCGCAACACCTCAAGAGCGCCAAAACTAAGCAGGCGAGGGAGGGAGCGATAGGTGTGGAGAAGTAGTTCAGTTCGGGGACCATGGTAAGTGCTTCCCTGGTTGCAGGGATGTCTTCTGTCCCGTCTTGCTTTGTCCGTTTTAAGTAGTAGTAGGGTGGTCAGATGAATCGTCATCAAGATATTTCATCATTCGATGAATCGATGCGTGCTGGGCGGGAGCGAACAGGATCTGCCTGATCATAGGAAATCGAGACGTTTGGGCCAGTTATGGGCACGATTGAAAAGCCCCTCAATTCTGGAGACGTTGATGACGAATCTCAATACTCGAATCCAGAAGGCAGTTTCTTCGGCGCGTGCATCGTCAATCAGAGAGGGCCACTGAGCGGCGCCGATTTTAACGGAACATCATAGGCTTACTCGCCAGGTCTGAACACGACAGGAGCCATGGAACCCTCCTCGGCTGCAGGTCGAATTTAAAAATTCATGGGCGAGGAATTTCGCTGATTGGCTTGAAAAAAAAGAAAATGCAAGCAGAACGGGCAGGCCTAGTGGTCCTTTCATGCTAAGATGTCAAAGCTAGCAAGAGGCCATTTTCTCATGCAGGATCGCCGTAGGAGTCCGTGATTCCGATGTCAAAATTCCCAGCGGCTTTTGGAGCAGGGAGCGATTGCGCCCCGCCACCTCTCAGTCTGCAGGTGCGAGAAATTGATTGTGCCTAAACCTTCCATCGTTCCCCGATTCTTTGTTCTATTGAAGAGGTTGGGAAAAGGCTTCCTCAGGGCACGACGAAGACTGGATCCAGCACGGGACGGAAAGGGCCGGGCCTGTCCAATGATTCCTGAGCAACCACAAGCACTGGATGGACAGAGTTTGGGGCGAAAACGTTGAACTGTGAGTTTGGTCTTTCGAGACACAGCCAATCGGTGATAGCGAATTCCGGTATCCTTGAAGAGTAAAGGTTTGGACAAGTGGCGGCCATAATATTGCGGCACAAACAGACCTCAGGTATGCAGATAATGAGAAATGATCCCGAAGGTTCATCAGGGGTCTGTCGGGGGACCTCCCTCCTTTCTCGTATTGATGATACGCTCATGGTTTTATAACGGTATTTTGATGTCAGGGAGTGTAACGCCCGATACCAGATTGCACCAGCGAATGAGCAACGGTTGCTGCATATTGCGAAGGATGCGCGCGGTGCATCCACAAGCATCCACAAGCAGATCAAGTGATCGATGCAGCATGCGAGCAATGTAAATCCGCTGCATTGACGTCCTGATGGTCTTCGACCCTCTTCCAATGACTCGCCTGAAACCGCCGGACTGAGAAAGCACCTGCCAACACCATTCGTAGATCATCGTTTGGAGATCAAACCACGCATGCCATCCTCGACAAAACCATTCGCTCAAGCCCTCAACTCAAGAGTTGACTGCCCTTGATTTTTTCCGATTCCTTCGTGAAGACAGGTCGGAGCCATGTGGATTGTAAACAGGCCCATGATACATGGTGCGACGATCTGAGGGGTAGGAGGGCAGGGAAAAGGAGTTCAGAATTCCAAATCATCGTAAAAGCGACTCACCTATCAAGGATACCTCCAGTGTCTCCTACTCTTCCTGGACCCGCCAGAATTAAGTACTGAAAGAGGGCTAACAGTCCTCCAAGCCATGGCATCCTCCGGGGAATATCCAGTAACTGCGACAGCATACCATATAGCCGATAGCCAAGCACCGGGCGCTTTCCCATGTCGCTGTATTTCGTAGCTAACTCGTCCACGAGGCTGCCTGGAGGACTTGAGTGCGAATTTAATATCGCTGAGGGTGTGGACGCATTGCGAAACAGTCCCGCTACAATAAAACGTAGAGTCAGGTATGCGAAGAAAGCGTACTGAAGGATGCGCCATATCAAGCTTGAGGCAGGTGATTGGGAAGTGGAAGTAGAAGATGACCGGTCATTCTCGCCGTCCTTGCTTGAAAGCAACCCAAATTGCTGTAATCGGTTTGGGGGGGATGGATCTGATGCTGTCGCATCATCTCCATGTCCGTCGTTATTTCTCGAGAGCACATCCAGCAACTTTGTCGTACTTTCCCATAGGAACCAGCCTTCGCACACCTTACCACTTACTTCATTTCCCAGTATGAGGTCAGCTAAAATGTCGTTCGTCAAAGTCCGCAGACATGCATTCTCGAGATCCTCAGTCGGAAGAAGAACAGCCAGAACGCCATTCACTAATAAGCGTCGATATATGGCTTCATTGTCTCCCTGCTTGGTGACGGATATCGCATCAGAGGGGTCCAGAACAGGTGAAAGACCCGGATGCGGGTTCAAGGCGTGGTATATCTCGCGAGAAGAGGGTGATAGTCCGGACGAGTTAGACTGCTCTTTGGCCAGCCGATACGCTGATTCCCAGAAACGCCATGGTTAGTAGATATTCCACGCGCCTTGTTGAAGTAGCGATACAGCAATCACGACTTACAGATAATATGTGCCTCTACCAAGCCAGGGATATCGTCCAGAAGTAGCTGTGCAACATCTATCTCCCGCAGCCTTTGCTCAAGGGCCCGAGTGCAGTGCGCGATCAGCTGGAGCACCTCATTGATAAAAGCCTGATCAGATGTAATTTTCGAGTACCAGGAGGAGATAAACTCCTTGATTATAATAGCAACGAGAGCGTAGAGTTGACGGTCCACGTCATTCGAGCTTGTAAGCGGAGGTAGTAGCTCCTCTGGAGCACATGGAGAAGTGGCACCACCATAGCTTCCCGATTGCGGACAAAGCACGCGTCGAATCAGGGCGGTCGTAGCCTTGTCGCTTGTTCCATTTAGCTGCTCATCCCGGTTGATATTCTTCCACTGCTGCGTCCGATAGGAAAACTGCGAGGGAGTTGTAGTGGTCGGGGAAGCTGAGATAGCGGTGGACTTAGAGCTGGATGTAGTTGGGCCCGCTTTAAGATGGGAAAAGGGTTGAAGACCCGAAGCAACAAGGTCGGTGGTCATTTCATCGCAGATGAAGCACAGAGTGAGTTGAAGCAATTGAAAAGCGACGGAATAATCGGGAAATTTGATGCAGCAGCATCGGGGAAACCTGCAGTCGTAAAGTTGTCAACTGCAGGTCTGAGACGCGACGGTCATATGGCACGTCACTGTGCCTAATACGGAAGGTAGGGCTCAGGGCTGGGGTGCGATAAGTGCTTATCGCATCCCCACCTCGGCGCCTCCTAACTGCTCCTCCAGACTCCAGACTCGAGAGTACATACTTCAAGCTTCAAGTTGCCCGGAGAGATCAAGCTGTTAGCCAAAGCGCAGGCTCAATTACCACTCTTAATATTTCTCTATGAGTACCGCGACAGACACTTCAATCCCTCTCTGGTTGGATTGCGATCCCGGTCTGCAGCCCAACCCCATATCCTTGTCTACTGTCATCAAATTTCTGACAATTGCTCCCCAGGCCATGATGTGAGTGCTATTTAATGCTTACCTCGTAAACGAACTGCAAGTAATCTGATATTCTTTCATTAAATGGATATATAGGATGCGTTCGCAATTCTTCTTGCAGCTCATCACCCCTCGTTGAATCTTCTGGGTATCACAACAACCCACGGCAATGCCTCTCTAGAGAATACCACCATCAATGCCACAAGAGTGCTAGAGGCAATTGGCAGGCCCGAAGTCCCTGTCTATCCAGGGAGCAAAAAGCCCTTCTGCAGACCGGCAGTGCACGCCCCTAATATCCACGGTTAGTCCCCCAACAAAATAACAGCAAGCCCGTGCCGCCAGCTAATCCCCGCAATGGTCCAATCTAGGTGACTCGGGGATCGACGGAACTGAGCTTCTTCCTAAAGCCTCAAGGCCTCCAATTACAGACAAGAATCCCATCCTTGCCATGCGCGATGCCCTTATGACTCACCCTCAGGGCTCACCTTGGGTCATAGCTACGGGTACATTGACCAACATTGCCTTGCTATTCGCGACCTTCCCGGAGGTCGTGACGCATATCAAAGGCCTCAGTATAATGGGCGGCGGCGTTGGTGATGGCTTCGCGAATGCACCAATAAGCAGAGTAAAGGGACACGAGAACAGGGTTGGGAATGTGACCCCGTTAGCAGAGTTCAACATTTATGTATATTGCTCCAACTTACAATATTCACTGTTCCTCTAATACTAACCTTGTCTTCCTTAGTGCGATCCTGAGGCTTCCCAATCAATCTTTAGCAACGCAGTCCTCGCATCCAAGACATTCTTGATGACGCTAGATCTAACGCACCAAGTTCTCGCCTCACACGATGTACAGACCCGCATCTTACATGGAGACGGCGATCCCTCTGCGGCCCCCACCGTTCTCCGCCAAATGCTATACGAACTGTTACTCTTCTTTGCGTCAACCTACGAAACTGAATTTGGCCTTACAACCGGTCCTCCGCTCCATGATCCTCTCGCCGTAGCCATAATTCTATCCACGCTTAACCCGGAATTCGCTAGCAAACACCCCAACCAGGCTCTGAAGTTCGATGACCGCGACGGGGAGCGGTTTGCTGTCACTATTATTACCGACGGGCTCCATGGGAAGGACATTGCTCTGGTGGGACAGCTGGGCCGTTCGGTAGTCGCTTGTCATCCCACCGGAGTCTCTATACCTCGTGGAGTGGATTTAGATGCCTTTTGGGGTATTATTTTGGACTGTATTAAGCGGGCGGATGAGTTAAATGCTGTGCGCGCAGCAGCATAAGGCCCGAGTTGCACCGCCCGCAACATATAAAGATCCTAAAGTACATTTAGTCGAATAGAGAGTGCATATATTAGATATTAGCAATAGGCAAATATAGACGGAGTTATATATATACCGAATTTGACAACTCAGATGGTCTCCCTACCCCATTTCCAGCCCTAGCTTATGCACGTGTTAGGCTAGAGATACAATCAGGTCTGGATCCGTCAACTATCAAAGCACAGAGTAGGGCGGCAAATAATCATCATTCCCAAAAAGCTCTATCCAGTCCGAAGAAATCGCTGCACAGTACACAGCAAACAGCCTCCTTGCCAACCCCATTCACCATTCCAGGATCCGCGAAGGCATCAAGGTAACCGTCCTTCATAATGAACAAGAACCCTTGACAGCTCGTTATATTGTAGTTACCAGGTTTAATAACATATTGAATTCCCAGACTCGTCTCCTGAAAACCAAAATTCGGCGCAATGTCGACCTCCACGCAAGCAAACACAATGGCGGGTAATGCAACGCATTTATATCGTTGTAATATGTGACTCAATTCAGCCAATCCGCAGACGGATGCCTGGATGGGAACTGAGTGCCGGCGCTTGAGGAGTCGCTTACGGGTGAAGATGTTCGCCTAGTGGGACCGGACATAGCTGCTTCATGACCTTGGGTTGTTCGAAGAGAGGACACGGAAGAAAACGGGGTATGGCAACTTTTAGACGCTCAACGCTAGATTCAAGCGCATTTGGGAATTCCGGCTAATATCCCCCCTTGCATCATCATGATGGTCTCAAATCCTGGGACGAGGCGGCCCTTCGTTGCGATTTCTATGCCGGGGGCATGGTCACCACCGATTTGCACAGAAACGGAGAGCTTGTCGCAGGCTCTGCCGCGCATAAGTTGATGAATGGAAGACACCTAGTTTGCGGCCATTGATATCTAGTAGCTGACGTCGAAACTGAACCGCGCGGAAATAAAGACTGGGCCGCCGCAATCAAGAGATACGCCGGCCGGATATGCTAGATGATGCTTGTTGGGTTGGCTAGAGATGCGTTGAGATGGACTCACAGAACATCCCCTGTTTCGTACCCTTGAAATTGCTCAATGGTGGCATTGAGAGTGCCCTGGTCTTCTCAGATGTGTATAACGCTTCAATGTATTTCCCCCCACTCACGCCATCTTCGCCAAGGAGGGAAAATTTGTTGAAGACTAAATCACGCTCATATTAATGCACCGCGGCAGTCGGAGTTGATCCACCTATTCAACTGGAATTACCGGCGACTGTATGATAGAAGTCGTGCAATACGCGACGAGCGACGACATTTTGTGTCGGTTGGGAGAAATGCAACGGCCTTAGTGGCCTTTTTGGGCGTGTGCAAAAGCTCGTATAGTCGGACGAGGCATCGCAAGTGTCGCCTTACTTAAGACTAGCGGTGGAGCAATCAGGATACATGCTCCGCCGAGGGAGGAGATCATCAATAAGTTTGGTGAAAGCATGGAGAGATGCAAATGAGGATGGTGATCTTTTGGTGGCAATGACGATAGTGAAGCCATCAGCGAAGAAGATGTTGGAGACAACCATGGGTGCAATCTGAGTCGCTGGCGTGGCATTGTGGAGTAGAGACTCCAGGATACCATCAAGAAGACGGCGCATCTAGTATACAATTTGGGATGTGAGGGTGGGAGGGTCAGATGTTGGGACAAAAAAGAAGAGGGTGTGGTCGGCTTCAGACTCGGTCAATTTGGATACCCTCCATCCTCTCGTCGCTCCCGACTCCTCGCTCGCCTTACCCGGACAATCCCCCATCTCCTCATCTCATCTCCTCATTCCTTCCATTCCTTCCCACTCCATTCCTTCATCTTTTGACGGTTAGGCCACTCGCTACATGCCTTATCCCATCTGGCGCACTGTCTCTGCGCCTCCTCTCAGCCAGTCCAGCGATTAACCCCGAAGATCATGCCCCCGGCCAATTCGCCCTCTGTACGTCTTTCTATTTGCCCTTCTAGAACCCAGCCATTACCCTCGGAAAATATCGCTGGGGAGGCTCCCTGCATTTTGATTCTGTTCGATTCCCCCACAGTGTCCTGGCCTGTACTTATCTGTCTTTCTCTGCAGGACGCCCCCTCCCGATCGCCCTTAGCTGCTACATCCTCTGTCCGATCTCCCCCAGCTGCCGTGTCCAATGATGCTCATAACGATAACGTGAACTTCTTGCGGTCTCGTGTGCACTCTCCGCCCAACCATTCCTCATCCTTGCTCAGTCGCCAGCGCCGCCGTCGACAACATATTCTATCGGAACTTGATATCGATCCGATGGACCTCGATGACACCAACATGCGCATGTCGGTTGAGATCAACCGTCGCATACCGATTCTACGCCACCAACGCTCGGGACCTAATGAAGAGAGTTACGGGACCATGAATAACAACAACCTACCAAACTACGAGGGTCGGGTTTCAAATCCCCGTACACTCTATGGCTGGGCTCCGGCTTCCGACGATGATGAAGACGACAATATCCCGTATCCCCCAATACAGAGTAACGCCCTGTCCTCATGGCTCGGCCGGCTTTCCGAACGCAGTACGTCCAGACGCTCTGCGCACCGCGATACTGCCGCCAGGAATCCCCAGACGGTCCCCAACGACTTGACAGAAAATAGTCACCGATCTAATGACACCCTGGAGTCGGCCACAGAATCTCTACTACATTCAATACAGCGTCAGCCCAGGTTCTCCCGGACACGGACGCTCCACGATTACCTTCTCGATCGTGCAGAGGAGCCTCGAGAACGATCTAGCGCAGCATCCTCTTCCCGGGCATATCGGTTCCTTCCAAACGGTCGCAGCGAGCCGCCTCGAGGTCTAACACATAATGACCTTCGTGCGCGGGTCAGCGCTCATCGACAGATGCACTTAGAGAACCCTCC
Source organism: Aspergillus asperescens (assembly GCA_027569075.1). Lineage (NCBI taxonomy): Eukaryota > Fungi > Ascomycota > Eurotiomycetes > Eurotiales > Aspergillaceae > Aspergillus > Aspergillus asperescens. The sequence goes on along the minus strand of JAPDEH010000097.1, from coordinate 32,376 downwards.
TAGTCCTAGACTGAAAGAAACCATCCGTTATCTTGACAGGTTACGCTATTCTAGCTCTTTCGAAGAGAGCTTGACGTCTGCAGCCGCCGGCGGATTCGTTCAACTGGATCTTCTCGCTTGGGACGAGGACGACTTCATTCTCGACATCTCTTCAATATGTCCACCTGCAGAGTGCTCATGGCTTTGCCCAGGAATGACATTCTCGGGGTTCCAAAGAGCTGCAGGCAGTGCCGGTGGCATCCTTCCCCAACACGGCCCCAGTTTGTCCTCCAACGATCTGATGATCGTTAATGGTGGTGACCAGAACCGCCTCAGCGTACAAACAGCAAATGGTAGGAGGTATTTTGCCAATCAAGTCTACAGCTTAGGAAGTGGCAAGGACGAGAACTGGCCGGTCAAAGTAACAATTCACGACATCAACACTCACGACATGACCCTATCAGGGACCATGGAAGCTTACAATATCCCCGATAAGACTTCACCATCGCATGACGCGCACATTGTGACGTTCCTAGAGGGCGAGATTATCGACTTCAACTCACACACGCTCGAAACGAAAAACTTCAAAGCAGACGCCGAGATTGACAGCACATACTGGCGAGAACTACAGCCATTCAAGAACCTAACTGATGAAGAGATGACTCGGAACCTCGTGAGCCGGAAGTGGATCACAGAAGAGCTGTGTAAAGGGTGGATCTTGATGAGATGGAAGGGTTTGTTCAATCCTACCCCCCTCCCTTCAACATCTAGCTAACCAACAATGGCAGAACGATGTTTCATCACCCCTACAGATGCACGGCAGGGCCTCACGATATCAGGATTCTACTACATCTCTTTACATCGCGAGACCGGCGATATCGATGGGTTATATTACGATCCTGGCAGCTCACCATACCAACAGTTGTCATTAAAACCGGAGGCGAAAAAGATGACTCGGCCCTCGTACAGCTTCCGTTAGTTATTGTCTGTTTCTAGTTGTGGTGGCTTGCTTTTCACTGAAGGCGTTTGGCTTGGGAGTATCATGGTACAATCTGCATACCTGGTGTTGTCGAATTTACGATTACTATACCTTTTCTCATATGTCTAACCCGCCAGTTTGACCATCTGGAACCATTAGTTTTGCTAAGTAGACAAATGAACCAATTACTAACTCAGCAGCCTACAGATACCTATTCATTGCATGGTCCAGAAGGAAGACGCATGGCTTGGTTTCAATCCTTATTTTATTCTCAGCGAACATAGATGGTAAAATCTCGATCCTCAACAGCTATAAAAGGCAGGGTACATAGCGACATGACTATAAGTGAAAAATCATCGCTAGCAGACAGATAGTTAAACCCCTCCAGCAAATCCATCCCAAATCACATCACAGAAATCCTCCCATCCACAAATGCCGTTTCGAACTCAAGACCAATCTACTGCTCAGTCTGGAAGTAGTTAAGGAGAACAGAGCGCTCCTGCGACTCCTCACCCCAGTCCTTGACAACAACGCAAGAGCAGTTGACGACCTTGCGGGCGTTACCCTCACGGTCGAGCTGGCCTGCAAGTTAAAAAAAAAAAAAGATAAGGTTAGCCGTTCACCCCACCAAGATCCCAGAGGACATCAAGAGAGAATTAAAGGGAGCAACATACAAAGACCAACCCACTCGCCGAGCATCTTGCCATCGGGGACCTTGATCAAGGGGATCTTGTGCTCGGAGCAAAGGGCAACAACAAGCTTTTTGTAGGCCTCCTCCTCGCAGCCCTCGTTGAGGACACACATGTGAGCCTGGCGACGGTCAAGGGCCTTGGCGGCCTCACGGAGACCACGGGCAAGACCGTCGTGGATGAGGGCGATGCGGAGAACACCCTTCAGAGCGTCGAGGACAGACATCTGGCCGCCAGCGCCGGACTCGGCGGGGACCTCGACCTCATCGGCAGCGACGGGGGGGTTGGAAGCGGTCTCTTCTCCGTCCGACTGTTCATATTGGAAAAAATTGTGTTAGCTGTTGATCGGTGATGTCGGCTGCCAATTGCAAGGAGTTTCGATTATTGGGGTACGCACCATTTTGATGATGTGTTAGTACGGTATATGAATGTCGGAATATCCTCGAAGAGTCGTTGTGGTATAAGGGTGAAATCAGTTAGATTGTGGGATGGTGAAGCTAATTTCCGTGGTGCTCGCCTAGTTCCGGGTCCGTGTGCCCTACAGTTTCTTAGTCATGGTCACGTGTATATACCGACTGGGCAAGTTGAGTATGAGTACTCCATATTATTATTATTATTATCGAACATTGTATTCACTATTCAAGGGAAAACAGAATGCAGCCTCAAGCTGCATCATCTATCCAATACTACTGATATCGTGTATCGCGTCACAACAGAGGTATCATAGTCATACACAGGCAAGGAGAATCGTCCATCTGTACAAGTAATGCAAGAAAATCAGACATATGTACTCGGCTGGCTGTGTCCATAGCCATTAGTCAGGCCCTCATGGAGAAGCCCAGGGTTGTCAACATGCGGAGGTCCATTAATATGGTCGTTTGGTTTGGGCGGCTGAAGAGCAGGGTTCAAAATCGGCTCTTGGTCGATATGCATCTTCAAGAATTGAAGGTCCAACCCGTGCAGATGCGGAATATGAGGGACGAGGTCCATGAAGTCAGAGAGCTGCCAAAGTCAGTACACAAATACCACCAGAATGGGATTTCAAAACGTACTTTAACCCAGAAAACATGTTCCATATTAAAGTACTTGCTCCGGGTCTCGCTATCCTTCTGCATGATCTGTCTAAATGACGCCGTCAAGAACTCAATATCGTCCGCCTGTACAAGCATTCGCCGTGTAACCCGCCACAGGTTTATTCGCTGGGAAGATGTTACGTCGCGCTTTTCCCAACTGGCGTACTGAGACAATTGGAGGTCGTTTGTCGCTAGCAACGGGGCAACGAGATAATTTGGAACCCATCGCTCATTTGCAATGTCAGCACTGCAACCATGATCAAGCTGTTTTGTTTCGGCTGTAACTAGTGGCATAAATTTCCTCAGCCATGAGTGGCTGCGTGCTTGGGGGTCGTTTGATCCGACGAGATTGGCTGCTATACAAAGCCGATTAGGAAGTGCATCTCGCCGACGATGTTCGTGCTCTTCCTGCTCCCTCCGGAGTTTTGCAAGTCGCTGCCTTTCTTGTTCCAACCGCTTTTGACGCTCGTCTTCTGCTTGTTTGATCCGTCGCTGCTCGGCCTCTTTTCGTTTGCGCTCTTCTTCCGCGGCCTTCTCCAGGGCTACACGGGCCGCCCGGGCTGCTCGTTCCTCTTCTTCCTTCTGAGCTCGAGCCTTTTCCGCTTCAGCAGCGATCCGTGCCTCCTCCGCTAGTCGTTCCTGCTCTGCTTTCTCGGCCATCTTTTGTTCGGCCGTCTGGATGGTAGCGCTTTGTGACTCAACATCGGCCTCGGGTTCAGCTCGATCAACCAGTGGTTTATGTTTCGAAGTTTTGCCCGTCTGGGAAACTTCTTTGTCTGTCTCCACCGCCCTCGAGTCCTCCATGGGAATGTCAGCCAAGTCCTGCGTTTCGTGCTTTTCCCGCTCCTCTTTCACCAAGTTTCGGTCTTTAGAGGGAACAGCATGTGAATCCTCCGAGCGATCTCTTTTCGAGTCACTGGAGCTGACACCGTTCTTTTGTCGAGGAGGCGACTTGACATCATCGGCTCCAGCTGTATGATTTCTCTTTAGACCTCCATTAGTGACATTCGGCGTCCCTTCCTCGGATAGAACCCTTCTCTTTTTCTTTAGGACTTCACTAATATGACGCTCGGCGTCAGGCCCGCGAGAACGATGTCGCTCAGGACTAGCACTGCTACGTCCACGTTTCAGTTGTGGGGTTCTAGACGCCGGCTCAGAAGAACGGTCCGGGCGAGATTTGATATTATCTTCCCGGCCCGCTAGTGAGTCTGATGAGGGCAAGCCAGGTATCTTGCGATCTCGATCCTGGGGTGGTCGTCCCGCGATCAGACGCCTTCTCTTGATCACGTCCTCGCCCCGGTTCAGGTCCCCATCCTTTATTGCCGACACAGGCTTCTGCCTGGATGGCTCGGTGCGGGATATTTCCGAGTCGTGATGCGGGTGTTTCGGACGAGAGATGCTAGAACAGGATTTATCCCTCGGGTGAGCAATTCCCTTCTTCTCTCTCGGCATAGCCGGTTCCTTTGGTGTATCACGGGGGCCAGGACTTCCGTTTTTCCTTGACCGAGAAGCCGGCGACGGGGATTCTTTGCGTCCAGGGCGTTTGTTATCCTTCTCCTTTTCTCGGGCTCGACGCGGTGACGAGAGATCAGATTTGCGTTGTTTCCTGCTTCTGATATAGTTGTCGTAGGCCTCTTTAAGGATGTCATATTCTTCCTCCCAGTTGTCTGCTCTGCGCTTCTTTGATAGCTCGAAATACGTCAGACCATCATAAAGCCGACGAGCCGGGTTAAACCCCGGCTGATCTAAGAAAAGTTTAATGACAGCAAGGTTCCCACGACCAATTGCGGCAAGCATTGGAGTGTTGTGACCGGATTTCTGAGAGTGTACTGGAGCGGGGTCAGGATTCGCATACCCCATACCAAGAAGAAGCGACAAAACCTCGTCATGACCACCCTTGGCAGCAGCGATCATTGAATCTGTATCGGCTTTCTGTCCCACGTTAAGGATATTTGCAACGCCGGCAATATCTCCTTTCGCCGCAAATGCCTGAAGATTCTCCGGGGTAGCCTTGGTCCACAGCAGATCATTCCTTGTGGCTTCACTTCGCACGCTCTTTCGTTTGGTCGCCATAGTGCTGAAAAGGGGAGGGCTACGTCCGCCACTAACCGGAGGAGAGTCGCGCGGGCTAGCACCCGAAATCCGTCGCGATGATGACTCCCGGTTTGGAGGTGCGCTTGTTTCTTCCGACCGTCGGTTTGGTCGTGGCTTGGCCTTTGCTTCTTCCAGTAGTCGTCGGATCTCATCGCAGTCGTCGGGAACCAGATCACTTGGCTCATTGCCTTGTGAGTTGACGGCTCGCGGGTTCGCGCCAGCTTCTAGAAGGATATTTACGACATCATCATGGCCATTTTCTGCCGCGTCGATCAACGGGGTGTCTTTATCAATGTTGCATGTTTCGACTTCACACCCTGCCGCAATTAGATACTTGACAATAGGCGCACAGCCCTCCAGAGATGCGATCTGTAGGGGTGTGTTTCCTGCATTGTCAGGAACATTCAAATCTTCCGGGCGCTCCTCATGTCGTGCAATCACCGACTCCAATTCCTGAGCCGCACAAGCACGCGCTAGGCGGGTTCTACCATTTTGATCACGCAGCTTCTTATAATTTGTAGGACGGGCTGGAGACGCTGAAGCACCATCAGTCGACGCAAGCTTTCGGACGTAAGCACTCGGCAGTGGAGACCCATTCGCTGACGAACCAGACTGTCTATCTTCCGAATCTTGCCTTGGGAAACCTGTAATCAGAGGGGTGGGGGTTTTCTTCTTTTTTCCGTTGGTGAGTTGCAGACCAGACGTTGTGCGCTTGTGAGTCCTGCGAACAGGGGAGACGGAACGATCGATGGATGCTGGTCGAGCGAGGGTGATTCCGTTGCTCAGAATATGTTCCTCGCGACTGCGAACGGGCGAGTCTCTGTGGCGTCCTAGCCGACCATCGTCCAAGTCGCCATCGATACTCTCACTGAAGCTCCGCTTCCTCGAATTTCTCATGGTCTCCGACCTGCTGGATACGGATTGGAAATCGTCAGGTTTCTCTGTCTTCACGATAGACGGCGATCCTTCTCTCCATCGAGGGCTCCACTGGCGCGGTTCACGGTCGCTTCTATCATGACTATCATCATCCACAGGCTTGCTCTTTCTCACCTGAACATCACTTGGGGGCAGTTCGTTATCGACAACACGATCATTTCCATCATCACGTCGTTTCGGTTCATGTTTGATAAATTTTCGTCTCTTCTCTGGAGACAGAGACTCGCGGCCCGACTGAATTATGGTTTCTGCCTCCGAATCAGCCTTGGGGCTTGCGGGTCCATCGCCGTCCCCAGCAGCAGAAACTACCTCCTTCGCGGGAACATCCTCAATCAAAGGAGCTGGCGGGGGTGACCTCCTCCTGGGAGAGGGTGGCCCCAAGGTAGAAGACTGGCCATTCACCTTGGCAGCAAACGCGTTTTGTTGCCCGGGATCCAGGACAGCCGGCAGCGAAGAGACAGCGTCAACATCACTCATAGCGGTAACACTCGATTTCTTCGAGTCCTGCTCGACATTTTTGGAGGCCGTAATGAACAGGATGGGTTTGGGGTCGAGGACACCAGCAGTTGGGCGCGGAAACCGGTGGTCAACCACGCTAGGTAGGGACGGCGAGGATTGGACTGCGAGAAGTGTTGAATGAATGGTGGCTGTTGGTAAAGGTTGAGAGGGTCAAGAAGATGAAAGCCTGACCGACTCAAGTCCTGCCGAGAGTAGTGGGAGCGGTCGCTCGGAGAGGAGGGTGGTGGGCAGTAGGAGAGTTGATGGTGGATCGCGGGTGGCACGGAGCGACGGGGTGAAGAATTCGGATGAAATGTCGTGAGAGGGAGGCGGAGATAAGAGTCGAGGATAATAAGATAAAAAGCAGGTCAAGGGCGAGAGAGTGAGATCGAGGAGGAGAGGATTGTTGGAAGAGGAAAGGAGGAAGGAATAGCGAAGAGCAGAAGCGAAACAGTCACCAAGACTGGAACTGGGACTCTGCCACTCTGGGACTGGGTCTCTCTATGACTGGTGCAACTGAAACTACTTGGGGTGTGGTGACTGGAGAGTGCAGCAGGATAGTGGCCTCAGGCTGGGACTGAAATTATGATTATGATTTGATTATTTGTGCCATCACAAGGAGTTTGCTGCGCAAGATTCACCACAAGAGACTCTCCAAGTCCCCTTTGGCCACTCTTTGGCCACTCTGGAGAGGGGTTTCGCGACTCTCATCGTGATGGTACGTTCTCTTCAAGCCATTTCGTCAGACCCGTGTCAGAGTCTCAAGAGGCCAATTTTGAGCTTACACTCGAGGGCAATAATCTTCGGTCTCGTGTCAATCCCCTCGAAAACGGGACGACCCCCAAGGCTACAGTTACCATATCTCAAAGAGTAATTCCCAGTCCGGCCAAACTGCTGAGTACGGCGCAGCTCTCGACATCTCCATCGATGATTCTGCGATGCGCGAAGGCCCAACGCGGGCGGGGGTGCCGGGATGAAACTGAGGGTGGCGGATGAATCATGAGTGAATAATCATGGCAGAGAGCGCAGGATCCTCTGTTCTGGTGTGAGGCGAGCCACCACTCACCAGCGAGTCTTCAGGGGGTTTCCTTGGAATGCCCACAGGCTCAAAACTAAAAGCCAAGGCATCCACCTAACTGCCAATGAAAGGCGGCATCAATATCGCCCGTTACTGCTTGCGGCTTAGAGCTCTCTGCACCATTTTGAACAGGCCCACTCTGATCTGCCTCTCTTAGCCCAGTCACAGCTCGGTGCTTGCCCAGCTTATTGCCCCACACTCGAAGCTGCCCCCTTTTCGCTCAAGATTTCATGATGATCAGTCTAGAAATTGCCATCTTCAGGTTTTCAGTCACGGGACATGTCAAGAAAGAGGGGAAAGCTGGGTAGAAATCCCGTGACCGGGAAGGAGCTGAGGAAGAGAGCAGAGTGCATGCAGAAGATCGATTGCTTTGCAGTCACCCAACAGAGGCCGATGAAGATTGTTGCCCATTGGCATTATTTGCGAAGCTTGATCTACGCCGTAATAATGGACATGCAGTCACCTCTGAACTGGCTGAATCACTCACGGCAGCATATCGTAATCAAACCTGAGACCAGGCCTTGGGGTTCCCGGGAGCTTTGTCGTCGCTACTCCTTTCTCCTTCCACTGTCATCTCGCAGCAGGATCATCATTGACAGAGGCGCCTCGCATCACTGAGCAGCGTTTCAAAATGGACTGTATCGCTCCAATGGTCGACGCTGCTCTCACCTCCACAAACATGGACGCGGTCGATGCACTTCGAGTTTTCTTCCTCTTCGCAGCTTGCATGGTATGAAACGTCGTTGGGAACCCTAGCTGTATCGGCATCATCGACGGTTTCCTTCTAGAATGGACGAGAACTAAATCCCCCAGATCTTCTCAGTTAGTCTGCCAGGTTCACTTCGGTCGCGCTTCATCCCCTACGGCGCTCGTGCGACATCAACAGCTGCAGACGAGTCGGAGACCTCCGCTTCAACGCCCACCCCGATATCGACCTCAGCCTCGCCCTCGAGCGTGTCACCCGTGACACACGCCCTTGATTACGCCGCCACCTTGAGAGTCCCTCACAGCTACTTCACGCAGTTCTATATCACCTCCGTGCTATCATCGATCTTCTGGGCTCTGCAGCTGTTGTCTCACGGGCGCGTGTTCCAGGCCATTGCGACTCGAATCCGGCCAGAACACTTGCATCAAACAATCTCGATCAATCAGACTATGCTATGTTGCACCTTGATGCTGATCCAGGGGGTGAGACGGCTACGTGAGTGTCTTAGCTTCTCCAAGCCTTCGTCGTCCAGAATGTGGTTCGTTCATTGGCTCGCAGGCCTCGGGTTCTACCTGGCAGTTACAATTGCTGTCTGGATCGAAGGATCAGGTCCGTTTGGAAATAATATTTGAATCAAGGCTTTCAGCTGATTGGTGCCGCAGGGACTATTCTTTCTCATCAATTGAGTCTAGACAATTTCAACCTAACGACCCGCTTCTCTAACCGCACACTTCTGAGCCTTCCCATCTTTATCATTGCGTCGGGTATCCAACATGACTGCCACCATTATCTGTTCTCATTGGAAAAGTATACCCTGCCTACTCACCCCATGTTCAGCAGAATCGTGTGCCCGCATTACACGGCGGAGTGCGTTATTTATCTATCCCTAGCGCTACTAGCCGCTCCCGAGGGCGAGATCATGAACAAAACCTTACTTTCAGCCGTCGTCTTTGTCGCAGTCAATCTAGCCGTGACAGCGTCGACGACCCGACAATGGTACAAACAAAAGTTCGGCGAGGCCGCAGTCCAGGGAAAATGGAACATGATTCCGTTGGTGTACTAGGCCCGCCATTCAGCTAGCTAGACCCTGTTCAAATATTTATTATTGATTCCTATTTAAAAACTTCATCGTATTCCCCACCTTCGCAACCCTCAACACATCTCGATACGTCAAACTCACCCTCGTCTCCCTCATATACCACCCACCGTGAAACCGTTCCGGCTCCCCCAATAAATCCCAGTTACATATTGAATCCGGCCCAAGCCCCTCATCTCTATCCCTCTCTGCAATCCCGTGCAGATAATCCCTGTAGAGCCCGTTCCGGGTAACCAGCAGACTGCGCCTCTCCTGCAAGATCCGATACTTCGGCTGCCGACCCCCAAGACTGGGCCCTACCGCTTCATCACCCTGTTGGTCTTTCACGTGGTCTTTCTCCTGGTCCTGATCCTTCGGGTACAAATCCAACACAATCTCCCCTCCCAAACTCACCGTCGCAACAAGGGGGTAATAAGCACCCCCATCCTCATGCGGCATTATCCCCTGGCCCGGCTGGTACTCGTTCACGAGGACGTGATTTGGAGCCTTGTGCGGGGAGTTGGCGAAGAGGTACAGGGCGGTGAAGTTGGGGGTTATTATAGGATTTGTTAGCCAGGGGGGAAGCGGGGAGGAGAGGAGTGTGTTGGACGCCGTTAGGGAGGATGGATAGGTCTGGAGGCGTCGGTGGGAGAGGTTTGTCCAGCGGGGGAGGGGCGCAGCCGTTATCTATTATGTTCCGAAATATAGGTCCAAGTCAGCCAATTGATACGGAGCATACTCCTTGTGTATATATATATGTGTATGTATATATATATAGATGAGTATTATTATTCCTGGGATTGAGTACAGAGTACAGACCCTCTGTAAAAGGCTCGCCTCCTCGGCTTCAGTGATGAAATCCGCAATGTAAAAGGCCTCGTCTGGCAGTTGCTTGATGCGGCCCGTCTCGATATCCCCGGGTTTTGATTCTTTATCCTTCCGCCTCATGGCTACTGGCCTGATTGGGTGCCACGTTGATTGACGGAGGCTAGAGATGATCGAAAGACTGGAAGGTCACAGCGCAGTCGCACAGTGTTGTAAACAGTTGTTCCAGCCTATCGGGGCACATCCAGAGCAGAAAGAATGATGCATCAGAAAGATGATACAGAAATCATGAAAAGAACCCTGTTCCTATGCAGTCATTCCCATAATTAGCAAAGCTCGCTTGGACAATGGATGCAGCGAGGACGACAATTGGAACCCGACAGTTGGGTCGGATGGATGACCGACTTCCTCGCTCTCTAATTAGTACTGGAATAATACTAGTAGTGAAGGGGGGGGGCCCAGCTCAAGATAAAAACAAGGCTCGGACTCAGAGAGAATGGGGGGTAGGAATAAAGCAAATGGTCATAGCGTCCGTCATATTAAATATTCCACGAGGTTCTCAGTTCTCTAAAGTTATATATATATATATATATATAGTTCAGTTCAAGCTTCGTTTCCAATCTGCCTCAGGCCTCGACCTCGTTCTGCCTCTCCCCACCACGACCCCACTCTGTGTCCCCAACCTCATATAGGTCTTTCTCTTCTGTCTTCCCCAAGTCAGCAACAATTACAGAATCCACTCCGTCATGGGCAAAAACAACGCCAAAGGCGGCGGCGCCAGCGACAAGAAAGGCAAAGGGAAAGAGAAGGCTGCGGATTCCTCAAAGGGTGACTCCGCCGATTCGAACAAGGGATTGAAGGGCGCGAGCTCAATTAATGCTCGACATATTCTTGTACGTGACCGTTCACCTCTCTAGGTTTTCCCCTTCTTGGGTTGTGGAATTGGATACAGTTTCGAGGCGTTCTCCAGTCTGCACTGCATCCATTCTGACATATCATATTAATTCCCGACCACCTCACCCGGGCCGTACCTGGCCTAACCTAACCCAATTTCTATGCATCCTATCAATATTCCAAGCGAGACAGCAGGGAGCTAACGCAGACGCAGTGCGAGAAATTCTCCAAAAAGGAAGAAGCACTAGAAAAAATCCGCAGCGGGTCCAAATTCGACGAAGTCGCAAGGGAATATTCAGAAGACAAAGCTAGGACTGGTACGAACCCTTGCAATTCTGCAGCATGACATGCAAGCACTAATCGTAGGTTGCATATAGGCGGCTCTTTGGGATGGAAAAATAGAACCGAACTGGACCCGGTCTTTGCAAAGGCTGCGTTCGACCTAGAGCCGAGTTCGACTGGTAACCCAAAGTATACGGAGGTGAAGACTCAGCACGGGTACCATATTGTCATGGTTGAGGGGAGGAAGTGATCTCTTTCTTTCATGAATATATATACTACTGTATGCAGTTCATGGTTTCTACGGCTACGTACTAATGATCGATATTTATTTGTAACCAATTCAAGAATGTCATGGATGCCAAAAATCCATACATATACAGGAAAGGCGGACATGATCTCACTCTGTCTTCTTCGCCAATGCCTTGGCCTTCTTCTCCTGCCTCTGAACAACGGCTTCTGCGCCAATACCGCCAAAGACAAGGCCAATTCCGAGCCACTGGCCAGGGGATAATGAGTGGCCAAACCAAAAGACACTCAAGAGCATGGTGAGCATTTTACGGGTGACTGTTACCGTCACTAGAAGCAAAGATGAGAACCGGGATAGAGTGTAGAAGATGAACAGTTGTCCAATTGCGCCACAGGTTGCAAACCCAAGCACGCTCTTCAGAACCTCGGGATGCCGAGACAGGAAAGACACAGCAGTTGCCAGTTCCGTCTCTGTCGATGGAGGAATTGGCATGGGAAGGATTGCGTGTATGATGCCGGTTGAGGATAGATGAGGTATGATGAGGAGATAAGCTGAGGTCAGGAGGGTTGAGAGGACGTTTTGTGCTACCATCATTTGCGGGCCCGTGAAGCGAGTGTAAAGCTGAGGGGAGGTGAAGACATGGTCTTGAGTGGTGTTTGTGAGCCCGTCAAGTAAGAGATTGATAGAGAGAAGGAAGATCCCCCATGCCGACGAATTCGACTGGCCCTTGGCAGCGGAAGCAGCAACTTTCTTACTCGTCCCAGGGTGATGTAGGGTGAAGGTCGCAACGCCAAGTGTAACTAGGAGGACAACCCCATACTTATACAAGGGATATTGTTTGCGGAAGATGGTCAGATGGAGGAACATGACCGGGAGCAGTTTGCATGACTTGGCGAGAATGAAAGTGAGGTAGTCAATGTGCGCAAGACTCGCATATCCAAAAGGCGAGGCAAGGGAGGAGGAGATGCTGACAAGGACCAGAGGAAAGACGATTTTTCGGGTTGGGAAGATCGATGGAACTTTTGCGCCCTTGGGAGTCGAGAAGTAAAGGTACAGAAAGCCGGTAATCGCAGCAAACGTGGACTGTATAGTATTTAACACGAGCGAGAATGTGAAGCGCTCGGTTGGTGGCTCTAGTTCTTCTGCAGTAGCAGGACGGACGGGGTAGGAAACTGTGGTGATCGCTTCTTGAAGGACGCCCCATGACAGACTGATAGAAAACAGAACCCAGTATTAGCAGTGTGAGAGAGACTGATGGATATGCTGAACATACAAAGAGGCGTATATTCCCAGGACACAGATCGCAAGTTGCAATAAACCAGGAGTCTCTGCAGCTTCATGCGTTTTGGTGTCAGTCGCATGTTCACTCGCTATAGATGCCTTTGCGCTTCCATTCTGCTGCTTTGGCTGAGCAGAGGAATTGTCTGGAAGCAGATTCACCAGTTCAGAGGACGCGGCGCGTTGAACAGGCGTTCGTTGTTTCTGGCGTGCCATTGTAGAGGAGCAGCAAGGACAACAATGCAAAAGAAAACAAATCAAAAGTTCAAATCAAATGCAAGACAAAACCACTGCAGATCAGTATATAAACTCCGTATTGAAGAGAGGGATGATTAAAAGTGAGGAGAAGTGAAGAGTAAGACCGCGCCAAAGGAAGAAGTATGCCAGTGATTGAAGCACTAAAGCCACATGTTCTTAGACCCAAACTCCGCTAATCTCCGCCGACCTTTTTTCCCCCACCGCCCGCAGTCATCACTCACAGCTGCAGTCATTCATGATCCTAGCCAACTGCTTTTATCGACATAAACTCGGAGAACAGGCAAGATGACACGGCCAGCGACTTCTCCCCAAGCCCCCAATCCTTCTGCCCTTACCACCCTCATCTCCACCACCGACAAACCCTTCGCCGCAACCACCCACCAAGTCTTCCACAACCTGCAACACCAACACCTTTGGACCTCTCTTAGGATCCACGATCTACCGACAAAATTCCCCATCTCTTTGATATCCGGCATTCCCCCGCACCGAGTATATACCCATCCCGATGAACAGCTATACATGGTAGAGCGAGGTCTGCGCGAGGAAGATGTGGAGCTGGATCGCATGTTTGTCATCCCAACCGTCCACGGTCAATTATGGAGTTTGGAGAAGATGGCGGCAATCTTTGATGCGCTTCCCGATTCCCCAGACGAGGAGGTAGAGGCAGAAGCAAAAGCGGAGGTGGAAGAGGAAGAGCAGATCTCGGATGCGGACAAAGCCGCGAAATTGGCGGAGTACTACGAGTATCAGGCCAAAGCTCGTCGCACTGGGGAGTGGGGTACGAAAAGGCTGCTTCTGGCTATGATCGATAAGGGGACCGGAGGAGAGGGTACGGTGGTTTATTACGTCGTTCAGGAGGGGGCAGTGAAGCCAAGGCAGAACTAGGGTTTTGTGCAGAGCAGCTTTGAGCTGGTTCGATTTCTTGCGGTGCTATATACCTATATACACCTGAGAGGGCACAATACACATTGCGCATCCGTTGCGCGGCCCTTCCGTACATTGACAGGCGGACAATCCGTCTGTCATAACCGGATATCATATCAAGACTTTACAAAAGTCGATCGCATTTCCACTAGTTCCTTTGCGCGAGTCATGGTCGGGCCTCCGTGGCGATGTGCTCCTGTTCCTTCTGACAACTGGAGCAATACGTTTCATACCACTGCCTGACGTCGCCGTTAAGTCCTGCTAAGACAGTCTGACCTCCCTCTGCCCCGCTCCTATCATCAACGTCATTCGCAAGCAGGTCCTCAACCTGACGACAACGTCGCAGTTCTTGCTGGAGCCAGCGCCCCCACTCGTTTTGAAGGACTTCTTTCTCGATGCTGTTGACTACGCGGAGTGCGACGAGGAGGTTATATCGATACACGCCGAGCCGTTCGCGAGTTTGTTGGATTCTTCTGGTCGCGCTGAGGGCTAGAGCCTCTTTCCGGCTGGATGTGCTGAGAGATAGCGGTGTAGCAGAATTCCGTAGCGTTTGCTGTTGGAACGTATAGAAGCAATCACTCACGCCGTCACTAGTCTGTCCGAAAGTTGAGTTGGCGATTTCCTCGTCGATGTCTCGCATATAGATAGCTTTGCTCATAACATGATCCGGGTGAATCCCAATACGAGACATGAAATCCCCAACGTTCCGTTCGTGCCACCAGTTGAGAGTAGCTCGCGACTGATAGAAACCATTCAACAAAACACTAGATGCAAGTAGCACAAGGATGATTTTGTTGGCATTTGCAGTCTTGAAGACCCATCGGAGAAGAGCAAATATCCAGATAATTACGGTCGAAATGGCGCTCTCAAGAAACGAGATGAAAGTCTCGTGCAACATCTGGAATAGCGTTCTCTGAGTGCGCGGTCTACGGCGTTCCATCTTTGCATCTGGATCAATGTTGAACTGCGATGCAAGGCTCTGTCGTCCGATATGCCCAAAAATCGTGATTGCTTTCTTGGTTCGACTGTGAACACCGAGCTTGCGCACCTGATCTCCAACGAGATCAACGAGATCCATCGCATCTTCCTCCAAATCACCCATAGCTTGTTTATCAATCACACCTGCAGCAGTTCTATTTAGCCTTGGTCAGTTATCAGGTAATTATTGGGAAACTCACGTTGAAGACCATAAGGAGACCATAACCATTCCACCTTTGTGTAAATAGAAAGCTTACATTTTCCTTTTGTAACGAAAGTGATCACGATTTTATTGACCAGCCTAAAATTTCGTCTGAAAGGGAGATGCCATGGGGTTCTCTTGTCGGTGATCACATAACACAAGTGGTCGTTGAGGACATCGATTAACTGGTAATCAGATATTTCCTTCGCATTTGTTCGACCTGGTACGGGTCAGCTGGACCACATGACAGAGAGTGGTTGAAGAAAATACTCACCGAATATATCGGCCGTCTCGATCTGATATTTGAAATCTCGTTTCAAGTGGCGAGACCCGTCCCTAACCCAAGGGCCTTGTTTGATGCCTTGAAGACCGTTAGAGTAGCTCAACAACATTATGAAGCGGGAGATAGCTTACTTTGAGCTCTTCTCTGGTACAAAAGAAGCTGCCAAACAGCACTTTTATCACCGAAAAGGATATGAAAGACAGCTTTTGTGCTAAGATCAAAGACCCTTTCTGCTGCCAGATGGAGGTTCCCCTGGGGAACATACTGAACGGGCTGGGTTGGAAGCCTGAATTTTGGAGCGTCACTGCCACTCCTAGCCGGATTCAAATCTAAGTTTTTGTCAATGTAGATAGGTGGTCGGAAACCAGCCTTCGGGACATCTTCAGGTTCACCAGTTTTATCTCCTGCGACCACGTCTTCCCAACTGTCCAAGCTGGGGGTTAGCATTGCCTGTTCTTTAGCCATTTTATCGAGCGACTTGAAAATGGCTTCCAGTTCCATAGGCTCAACGGCTGTGGAATCGTGAATTAGAAAATTCAACCGCCTTTGGAGAACCTTCAGCGGCTCAAGGAAAGTCTTCACCGTAACTCGACCAGGAGTGTCATTACCAGGTGGTGGAATAGTATGAAGGAAGAGGAAGTCACAATCTCGCCCAGGAGCCGCAGTGACTTCCTTGATCATCTCCAAAGAGACGCTCGTAGTAAGTACCAGGCCAAAGTAGTGACTATAGAAGTAAATGTTTCGAGTAGTAACATAAACTCTTCCAGGGAATTCTTGCTGATCGTTAGGGTTCCACGTGGCTCGGAATACCAGGACCAAAGGCTCCTCCCTCTTGACGTTGGAAAAAAGGAGCCGAAACTGGGCGTCTTGGATCTTTAGCTGCGGAGGATAATAGTCGGGATACTCATGTGCAATCCCCATGATCGCCCGCTGCACTTTAGAGACGTCACCATCTAAGCTCACTGTTGGTCTATGACGCGACTTCGGTTTAGCACCAGCGAAGCCGTCGGTCGTATCCAAATCGGCGGTCTCCAGACCCTGGGTTTGACTTTTCTCTTCAGGAAGTCCAAAAGACTGAAGTTCCAGCCTATTCATGAAGCCCCAATTTGAGCTTCCCCATAGGTTTGCCATCATGCCGCTTGGCATACCCCCTGTCTTGTCGGCATGGCCCAATCCTATGCCTCTTTCATGGCTTACAAGGACGGCCGCCTTGCTCAAACTTGTGGGGGCCGGTGGGTTTACCAATGTTGTAGGTGTAAGTGTTGATGGTGGAAGTAACTTATTTGCATCAATATCGGTAGACGAAATGGCACTGTAACTGGCAGAAATAAGGCTCGCTATGCCACCCCCAGCACCTGGTATAGAGCTAGAAGGTTGCACTGTGTTGGTAGATCGTCGGTGAAGATCGAGCTTTTGAATGAGCCGTGATGTGTGATCCTTTGCAGGGCTCTCAGGGTCCAATGTCAGTCGTCTGTGGGTCCCGAAATCACTGCTATTCCGGAAAGCAGATGAGTCGCGTTCGGGGACCGGAAGCATGCCACTGCGGTCTGATGCACTCGGTTCATCGCTTACATTCGACGTTAGGTAGTCGGCAGGGTCGGCAGCAAATTCAGGGGCAGGCGGTTGAGAGATAGCAAATGCAGGATCTTGAACAGTTGCTTTTCTAGAGATCGAGAGGTCGGTGCTCGCCGGATTCTCCAATGCCTTTCGTTTGGCGGCTTCGAAAGCAGCAATCCACTCCATGAGCTCCTTTTGCGTCTCCGCTTGGAGCATTATATTGTTGCTCTTTGTCTTAACCTCAAAGCAAAACCTTCGTTCTTCTTGGAACGCCGGACGAATGTTGCAAAGCAAGACTCCGATTCTCTCGGTCTCTTCGACACCTCCAGTTCGCATACCCTGCACTAGACAACCAAAGATCCCGTTCTTTAGGAAGGCCCAGCGTCTAACCCAGGTAGTGCGAGTGGGCTTGTTTGAAAGGATACGTAAATTCACCCATCCTTGTTTTTCGGCGCGAGCATCTTTTGTGTCAAATGACAATGGACGTGAGCCAAGATATGGGACTGTGGATATAGAGTAGTCTTCCAATTCACGCGACGGCCGAGCAGCAGACTCTGCGGCGTCTTCGATCTGACTTCTAGCAGAGAAAATCTCCCGTTTAGAGAACCTCTCACTACCCTCCATCTCGTGTACCCAGCCCTTTATACGGTCCATTTCCTGACCGAATTTTGCAAATGCTAGCCCATGATTGTTGTGAAGTGTCTTCAACTCCCTCCATTGATCGAAAGAAACGCGGATTAACAACCGGTCTAGTGCATTTCGTACTTGTGGGGCTTGCACGGAAAAATCCATTGACGCCTTAAGGTAAGCTTTGCGAGCCTCGTGGAGCTGAAATGCATCTTCTCTGAGGGACGAAGGTTCCTTAGATTTTGATTGGGAAGAGTATCTCGCTTGCAGGGTGTCATATTGTTTCTGTGCCTGATCGAGGATGCGGCGGTTCTCCTGATACAGGGTTAGCCGCCGTCGAAAGTGTAAGGGAAATGGTTAAGGGCTCGATTCACCTTGAAGGTCCGCAAGTCTTCCTGGATGAACACTCTGATGGGCTCCGAAAGTAAAGTCTCTATCTTCCGAGCCGTAAAAACCAACCCGTTCCACATGTCCTTGGAGCTCTCACCACATCTCCGCATTGAGAGCAATGTATAATCATGATCCAGAGTAGCTTCCGAGACCATGAGAGGATTTGTGGAATAGGAGAGAAACGCGCTCACTATACCCTCCAGCCCCGCAAGCTCCGTGGTGAGCCGCGACGCGGCCTTTGCGTAACCGTCGAGCCATCGTTCGAGGTACTCGATCTGGTCAGAGAAGTGAAGAGTGGTGGCACGGAAAGTGGGCGAGTCGAGAGCTGCCTCTTTTAACCCGACAGGTCTGTATGGTTTCAGCGAGGTTAGCTGGGGCCTTGAAGCTATCGAGAGACATATGTTGCGCAAGGACAGGGGTCGTCAATCTCTGGGTGACTTACACCACACTGACAAGCTTCCCGACTTGGGGTAAGGGTGTCTGCGGCTGGGTCGACATCTAGCGCATGTCACCAGCCATACAGTTGACGCGAATAAGGTGTATACGGCAGGAACTCAACGGACGATTAGAATACTGACGGTACCGTAGACATGTAGCGTAACAATGACCATAGAGAAAACAAGAAGAGGGTCAGCAGAGAGCAACGTGCCGCCGGTTCTTAGGTAGAGCGAAAGGCAATTGAACGCCCCATCATCTTATTGGCTACTACATCAGTGAACTGCCCAGCTGAGGTCTTGCTGCCTAATATTTCAGGCATATATAGTGGATTTCCTGAGGGGCGGTGGGGGTCTTTTTTTTTCTGCCGGCAGCTATCTCAACTTTTTTCTTCCTGCAGAAACGACACAACAATTGCACCAACAAAACCATGGAGCCTCCTACTAAGAAGTCACGCAAGTTCCTCGCAGACGATTCGTCCAGTGAATGCGGGGATGACTCTGGCGGAGTCTCCCTCGGTGGTTCGTCGACGGGGGCTGGATTCAAGATCAATGAAGAATATGCACGCCGATTTGAACACAACAAGAGAAGGGAGGAGATGCAACAGCGTACGTTACAGAGACGGATTGATTTGTGATCATTGGAAGATATTGCGAATGCTAATAATAACTATAGTCGAGGCTAAACTGGGCAAATCCGAGGACGAAGAGGAATCCTCGTCAGAAGACGAAGATGAAGACGACGACGCAGAATTGGCTACCGAGGCTGTCGACGCAGAGATCATGGAAACTATTAAAGCGATTCGATCAAAAGACCCCCGAGTATACGATCAAAATATCTCTTTCTATACATCTCTCGAAGAAGGCGCGGGACCGCAGAAACGGGAGGACAAGGAAAAAACTATGACCCTCAGAGACTACCACCGAGAAAACTTACTAAGCGGTGCCAATTTCACTGATGATGCATCGGATGCTCCAAAGACTTATGCGCAGGAACAAGAAGACTTGAAGAGCGCGATTGTCAAGGAAATGCACGCCGCTGCCGAAGGTGAAGATTCTGGGTCCGACGACGAGGGGGAGGATGAGGGATTTCTTGTTCGCAAGTCAGCATCTGGACCTGCCTCAGAACGCCAGAAAGCTCCCCAGATTGATGTCGAAAAGGCGGATAAAGATCCCGAAACGTTCCTTTCCAATTTCATGTCATCCAGGGCTTGGTTACAAACTGGCAAGTCCCAACATCAGCCCTTTGAGTCTGATGACGAAGAGGAGGATGAGCGGGCAGAAGCCTGGGAAGAGGCATACAATTTCCGATTCGAGGATCCCAGTAAACTCAACAACAAGTTGGTTACTCATGCCCGCGATATGACCAACAAGCAGTCCGTCCGTAGAGATGAAGTGAGTGGCAGAAAGAAACTTAGGGAGGCTGCTCGATCGAAGAAGGAGGAGGGAAAGAAGCAACGTGAATCGGAGAAGAACCGTCTACGCAAGCTGAAAATGGCGGAGCTACAGGAGAAAGTTGACAAGATCAAAGAAGTTGCAGGTCTCCGTGCATCTAAACTCACCAACGAGGACTGGGTTAAATTTTTGGATGACTCTTGGGACGACAAGAACTGGGAAGAGGAAATGCAGAAACGGTTCGGCGACAACTACTATGCTGCGGATGATGCCATCGGCAGTGGAGATGAAGCTGAGGGCAAGAAAAAGCGACCGAAGAAGCCCACATGGGATGACGATATTGACATCAACGACCTTGTACCTGACTTTGAGAACGATGAGCAACCCACGGTTGGCTTATCCGACGTTGAGATGGAGGATGGCGATGAGGAGGGTGGAAACAAGAAGAGCAAAGCCCAGGAGCGACGAGAACAGAAACGCGAGGCGCGCAAGGACAAGCTTCGTATTGAAGAAGCTGTGGACCGCAATCTAGATCTTGATCTTGCCCTCCTCCCCGGCTCAACCAAGAGAAGTGATAGTTCGTTCCGCTACCGTGAAACATCACCCCAGAGCTTTGGATTGTCTGCGTTGGACATCCTAATGGCGGATGACGCGCATCTTAATCAGTTTGCTGGATTGAAGAAATATGCCGCCTTCCGTGAAGACGACCAAAAACAACGGGACCAAAAGCGATTGGGCAAAAAGTCTCGGTTGAGGCAATGGCGCAAGGATGCATTTGGCAACGAAGAGGGTCCGAAGGAGTTTGTGTTTGGTAACAACAAAGCTTCCGCACTAGAGCAAGATGAGGACAATGGTACGGAGAAGGTTGATATCCGTGAAGGGGAGCCTCGGAAGAAGAAGAGAAAGAGGTCGAAGAAACACTGATCGGTCTTTGGGGGTTTTTTTGAAGACTTTTGATATCCATAGCCTGCTGTCCTTTTATCGTGAATGAATATCACCAAAGGAATATTTACTGTTCAATATATTTTCAAAACCACCATCTGAGCATCAGTATAGTAGGAATGGTCGCTAGGGTTAAACCAATACCTAACATACACATCAACGTCTCATTATGGCAGAGTGTTACTATTATTACGTTGTATGCATATGGGCACCGCTTCCAACCCCCATATTTGGTGGGTCTACTTGTCATTTCCAGATGTTAATAATGCCAGAGGAACAAGGTTGTAGCCAGAGGTCCGGGCACTGCTGTGGCAATTCAAAGAACAGAGGATGAGGAATATTGATATCTTTCATAGTCTCAACCATGGTTATCAAATGTTATCCGTAACGGTCATAAAAGCCTTTGCGTAGCGACTTGGGGGCCTCGGATGGAAGTTCCCGAGGTATCACGCATCGATATATAGATACCACTTCTGGTCCAACCAGGCGCTGTAGATTTAAAATGACTCTGCGTCTGTCAATGGCTACAAAATCTGGAGAAAGATAGTCTATAGAGTATATTGCAGATGTTATTATTAGTTTACACATATTGCACCGATACCGATCGACAAAATAACAATTAAAATGAGTTGACGCACATGATCGCCTGCAGTAAACGTCAGTTTTTCCGGCTTCGCTATCATGGCTCGGTGAAACAGAGGCAGTAGTTCACTGGTGAGGGATTTTCTGACATTAACTTTTGCCGCTATCTTGTGGTGAAAATTCTTCACATTAATATTAGTATTGGAAAATTGTTCCCCGTTAATGCAATTGCAGGCCCCAGATGGAGCCTAGGCTCTGGTTGCCATCGGATACTCGGGATGGAAGAGGAACAGGTTTCTCCATGTTATGGAGGCTCTCCGGGTATCTTCTGGCCTGGATGGGGGGGCACTGGAAAAACAAACTAGCAATTGAGTCGGACCTCGACTGGAGAAAGCAGACAGCTACAAATTTCGAATTGAATATCTATTAATATTATATGCCAGAATTCAAGATCTGAAAGAGAGCATCATGGTGACCAAGGAGAACAATGAGTGGTCGGCACGGAATTTGGTGCAGTCGGGAGATGTCGGCTTGGTTGCCAGGGCCAGCGTTAGCGCCGGATCCAAGAAAAACAGAACTTTTCCCGCGAAATCCATTCTTTTACAGGCTGCGGTGGCCAGCCGGAGCCCGGGGCTAGTGTTGTTCCACTTTTCTTCCAGTACCAAGGCCACCCGGAACGTCCTAGCGTCTCCACCCGCCTCTTCCCGCTTACAAGAGCCTTTCCTCGCTATTTTTTCTTCCTCTCCCTTCCTCTCTCCTTCCTTTCTCCATCCCCTTTTGACAGTGTCCTGTTCTTTTTGACACTCTCATCCTCTCCCATCTCCTCTCTTTCCTTTCTAAGCGGTATCACTCTTCACAGCTGTCGCCATGGCCAGCCAGGGTGATAAGAGCGTTTTCGGCATGCCCGTAGGTCTTCCTCAGCGTCCCTGCCCCCGACCGGAGCATCCGAACACGCGTCCTCGCTCGGAAGGGCTCGAGATGTATCAAAAACATCTCGAGAGTGTTTCTCGAGCGCTGAATGTGCAAGATTTGGATGATTCTGGTCGCGGTTGACATCATTGCCCTGGAAAATATGGCTAAAATTTTTATCACTATAGGGATTCGTTGTCGACTTCCTGAGTATGTTACCCGCCCACAGTCATCGCATCGGCTGAATCGCATTGATATGCATCAATTCGCTTCAACCAATGGCTTAACTCGATTCAATGTGTTTCAATTGATATAATACTAACAAATTTTCTAGTGGGTGGTGTTTCCGCTGCTGTCTCCAAGACTGCTGCTGCCCCCATCGAGCGTATCAAGCTCCTCATCCAGAACCAGGTTGGTAGTCTCATCCCGACTTGAGCGAGCCATGATCGTTTTATTCCTCGGCCTGCGACTTCTGCGACCAGCGTGGTTATGAACACGGTGGCCATGGGATAGCAGTGATTGAAGAATTTTCTGATCCTGGCCGTCTATAGAATCGCGAAACGTGCGAAACTAATAATTCGATCACTTTCAGGATGAGATGCTTCGCGCTGGTCGTCTCGACCGCAAGTACAACGGTATCGTCGACTGCTTCCGTCGTACCGCTGGCGCCGAAGGTGTTGTCTCTCTCTGGAGAGGTAACACTGCCAACGTCATCCGTTACTTCCCTACCCAGGCTCTGAACTTTGCCTTCCGTGACACCTACAAGTCCATGTTCGCCTACAAGAAGGAGCGTGATGGATACGCCAAGTGGATGGCTGGTAACCTTGCCTCCGGTGGTGTATGTATAATCTGAACCTCTCAGCGCGTCCGATCACTAACATAAATTCAATAGGCTGCTGGTGCCACTTCTCTTCTCTTCGTCTACTCTCTCGACTACGCCCGTACCCGTCTTGCCAACGACGCCAAGTCCGCCAAGGGTGGTGGTGACCGCCAGTTCAACGGTCTGGTTGATGTCTACAAGAAGACACTCGCCTCTGACGGTATTGCCGGTCTCTACCGTGGTTTCGGTCCCTCTGTTCTTGGAATTGTTGTCTACCGTGGTCTGTACTTCGGCATGTACGACTCTATCAAGCCTGTTCTCCTGGTTGGTCCTCTTGAGGGCTCTTTCCTCGCTTCCTTCCTTCTCGGCTGGACTGTCACCACTGGTGCTGGTATTGCTTCTTACCCTCTTGACACCGTCCGTCGTCGTATGATGATGACCTCCGGCGAGGCCGTCAAGTACAAGTCTTCCTTCGACGCTTTCCGCCAGATTGTCGCCCGTGAGGGTACCAAATCCCTCTTCAAGGGTGCTGGTGCTAACATCCTCCGTGGTGTCGCTGGTGCTGGTGTGCTGTCCATCTACGACCAGGTTCAGCTCATCCTCTTCGGCAAGAAGTTCAAATAGAGAACTCGCCCAAAATGAAAGGTGTTCAGTTGGTGTAAGCCTTTTGGGGAAGGGGTTGGCCACCATCAGGTGTAAAAACTGGATGGTGGATGATGGTGAAGGGGATCTATTAGAGATATGCGTCGAGAATCATCGGGTCTTGAGCATACAAAGTGTGACATTTTCTCTTGTACCAGTTGTACTTTACTGCCTGCAAGCTTTTTCCTTTTCGCCAACTGTATTTTTTTTTGTTAGACTTGACTCTGCTTCCTCTACGTAAATGCTTCCTTTTTAGTCACAGGAACACGTGTTTCGTAGTAGTCACGTGCTCAATGACGTCTTCCTTTTCGTACAGATCCCTCGACTTCCCAAGCTTATTCGATTCGGATTCTAGACTCGACATCGTCCTTGCGCTCAATTTATTGTTAGCAGCTATCATGGCTACCGAAGATGACAAACCCAACACCCCTTCGCCCAATACCGACGGGCAGGACATTCCTCAGACGCAGCCATCAGCTCCGACTGGCACCACCTCAGCATCAACCGCAACAGCACCATCCTACGCGCCTATCTACGTCACAGCTCAATCTAGCGATATGACAGATGCCCCAAGTGACCCAACAACCACCACCCCTCCACAGGCTTCTACATCCTCTACATCGCCACCACCTCCCCAGCCAGGCGCAGTTCCTCTCCCGACTACCACAACAGAATCCACTCTTCAAATGGACCAACAACAGCAGCAAGATAAACCTCAACCTCAAGACTCCCCCCCAGCCCCGGCCCCAGCCTCAGCCCCAAAAACTGGTGTCGCGCCTACACCCGCACCCGAACCCACACCAGCTCTTCAACCCCAAACCCCATCCTCAACCAATCCCCCAATCATAACCGCAGCTCCTACCTTCCTTCCAGCCTCCATTCCCACTACACAACCCTCAACAAACAACACCACCGGCGATATAAGCCCAAACCCAAACCAAGCGCCCCGAACAACCGGTTCCTACAGCTACCAGCCGGGGTCAGTGTTAGGCTATAACTACCCGTCCAGATCCGGCTACAGCTACAACTCCTCGCCTACCCCAACACAACCACACAACCTGCAACAACCGCAATATCCAAACTCAACTACAACCCCTTACGCATCTGTGTATAGTCCGCCTGCGGCGGCAGGGTCCCCATTCCACAACACTACCGGCGCCAGCGTCAGCACAGACTCAGGTGCAGACGCATACGCAGACTCCGAGTCTGGACTGTGGGGAAACACCAAGTCATGGTTGCAGAGCGCGGGAAATAAACTTGCGGAGGTGGAGGCGGAGGTTTGGAGGAGGATTAATGATGCGCATGATAAGTGATTTGATCATGTCTTTATTTATCACGTTGTGCATGGTCTGCTTTGGTTCGGTTTTTGGGCAACTAAAGATGCTGGGTATGTGGGTAAAGCATATGGGTTGGATTGCACATTGTGGATAATAAAATGGGGACTTATTTGTTTGATATACAGTTGGAGCGGTTTAAAAAGGTCAGGTTGGGTGTCTTCCGGGTACTATATTTCTACGTGTACTATAACTCCAGGGTAGGATATTTACAATGCACTTGTATACTATAATCATATTTAAGTAGATTGAATGAATCTATATTTAGTATTCCGATTTGTTGAAGTCGGTAAGCTCAATTAAGACATAACCCAATGAGACAGCGTGTTAGATCATTGGAGAGAAAGACAGAGTGGCGAAGAGGCAGTATATTTATAAATCGATGCCGGGGCTACTGCATGCCCCGTGGTATATGAAAGGAATGGTGCCCTGTGCTTATCCTGCGCTCGAGGCCATTTGTGTCACAAACGAAATAAAGGGGTAGGGAAATAAAAAGAACGCCGTGATTCCAACCCAACCAAGTTTCCAATCCCAATCCCAATGCTAATGCTTCCAGTGCGTCGATCCTGTCGAGGAGAAGTTGTCTTCGGGGACCTGGAGCAATCTCGAATATTAAGTGTCGTATAATCGTAAATATGTATGTCGAAGAATGGTCTAGCCGTGATAAAAAAAAAATATAAAAAAAAAGGCAAATGGCAGGTAAACCGAATAAGCCTGCTTCCGGAACGCCTGCCAATGTTTGATGGTATTACATAGATCCAAGTCGTAGAAGAGCCTCGACTGCAGCCCGCTCCTGGCTATCAGGAAGTGAAAAGCCAAGTTGTTGGATGGGGACCCCGCGCGGCACCGACTTTGCAAGAGAAGACGAGGCAGGTCCTCCGCCATGAAGTTGTGGCGGGTGTCTCCCGTTCACAAATCCACCCCCTCCGGTCATAGACCGCGCGCGCAGTTGAGCTGCGCCTATCTGCGCCCAGTCCTCCTCGTCCGTGACATCTTCCTCGCCCCAGTCTCCATCCTGGATCTCGTCGTCTGGAGCAGGAGAAGAAGAGCAGTAGTCGCGATCGATGCCATCTAGAGACATCTTATCCGCTTCATGCTCTAGCATGTCTTCGCGCCCACCGAATTCCATTTCAGTGTACGAGAAAACAGCCGAGCCACCGGTCACACTCGAACCGTATGGGTGCAAGCTATCCCGTCTCGGAATCTGCATCCCTCGTTGGAAAGCATCGGAGAGGCTGGAAGGGGGTGACATTTCGTGGCGGTGCGCGTCTCGCGACGGCTCGCCGCGATGTCGAGCATCCCAGCGACCCCATCCAACCTTTTCATACACGACGTCGAGATGCGATCCGCTATCCCTATCATCGTTTCCTCGACCTTCTAGGGCGGCGACGACCAGTCTCCTGGCTTTCGCCGGGGGGATCCCAGAGAAACCAGGGACGGAGGTGGTCAAGTATCCCATCACATGGCGAATAGCCAGAGGACCATGCTGCAGCAAAATTTCAGGGAGATGAAACTTGGCTAGCATGCCCGGGGTGATCGCCCCAGCGACCTCAAGGCTAGATGCAGTCGCATTGCGCTGGTCGGGATTCGCGTGGTCGGCAGCGTCGTCAAGGTCGATGTCCGAGTCCACGTGCGATGTGGCAAGAGGTGGCGACAGAAGGAGACCAGCATCGCGCGTCCTGAAGCCGTGGGGAGGAAGGGTAGGGGAGATGGAGTTCGGAGGAGTAGGTAGCATGGCAGGGCGTCCGGTGCGAGGAGCGTGGGCAGCGGAAGGGTAACCGGATCGCGGTTTGGGTATATCAACAGAGGCCGTCTTGCCGGCAAGGGCCATAGCGATGCTAGAGGTGGGCGTTTGAGTAGCCATCATGATGTTGAGAAGAAGAAGGTGGCCTTCGTGGGCTGTTATCACATGAGTCAGATTAGAGGCAAACAAATGGACTAGCCGTAGGAGGCGAGGGGGGAAGAAAGATGACTAATTTAGGATTATGCGAGCGAAAGACAAAGACAAGGTACCAAGGGTCGAAGAGGAACGAATGGGATTCTGGAAAGGGGATACACTTACAGCGCACGAGATGTGATAGATGGCAGTGGGCTGAGACTTGCAGAGTACACCCCGGAACAAGTATAAGGGACCTTAGGGCAGATGCGATGCGACGCGCTAAGGGGCGAGAGATAAGGGACGCGACGGTGGAGGAGGGTCGAACTTCGAAGTGATGAGCGTAGAGCGTAGAGCGACGAGCAACGATCTTAACAGGGTGTAGTTGTCTCTTAAAAGGAAAGTAGAAGGAGAGAAGAGAGAAGAGAGAAGGGAGGAGAGAGGAGCGAGGAGGGGAAGGCGCAGGCACTACTAGTCATCACTCAGTATTGCAGTATTGGCAGTCGACGACAATAATCGTCAGGAGCGCTGGAATGCAGTCATCTCGGCGGGATAAATTACACTGATTGGGGTTGTTTAATTCTTACACCTGAGGGATTATTTTTAGATGCCTTATCTGTCAGTTAACAGGCCAGCGCGTGGCCCTGTTGATTGGCCAGCACTCCCTACGCTGTTACAGGCAACCCGGAAGCATTCGGAGCAACCATACATTTCCTGTACATTTCCTGTACATTTCCTGTACATTTCCTGTACATTTCCTGTACATTTCCTGTACATTTCCAGTACATTTCCTGTACATTTCCTGGAGAGCACTCCGGGAACAGAAGGGATGCTCTCTATGCACCCGGGACCCATGATGTCGTTGTCCTCACCCTGTATACCCCGATGTTCCACTTGGTTCCGTTCTGCAGGCAAAATGATGAACATATCAGAGGGGTGCTCCGTGCCCGTGGCCCTGAGCAAGGAAGTGGGCTGGAGAGGACCAGGTAACTGAGGTTTCTTGGAATGCGACAATCTCCCGCAATGCCCGCACGTGGGGTAGATATTCCCCCCCGTTCAACCTGGGTTCTGAGGTCCCATGAATTGCCTTGAACCATTCCTGCACCGGCTTTGCCTCACGCCGAATTTCAGTCCTGACGTGGAACCCTTCAAATGGCAAGTTGGGTCTGCTGCGGTGGGTTCTCTGCTACCAGTTATCACTGCATATCGATTCAGACACCGGGATCACCAACTCGGACCAGACCAATCACGCTCCCCTCGAACTGCACACTCCATCTCTCCGAGGACTTCCTAGTTAGTACGACGGCGAGAGTATACTACTCCTTGCCACTGATTCTCCCGAGAACGGACCTGCTCACTGAGGCGGGGTAAACTCGGGCCACGGCAATTCCAGACCTGAGCACGGAACCCCTCCTAAGTCCCTCAGTGCGCCTCCGATGACGCTGTTGTCTTCATTGGTGGTCTCTTGCGTTGCTTGTCCCCTTTTATCCCTGCTACCGCTGAAGCCCTTGGAAATGGATAGAACATGGGAAGCAAACAGATGATTCCAACGATAAACCACATCGCTGGACAGCAGGTGCTCAGGACCACATGCGTGGGGGCGGGGCACGCAGCACACTGACAGCATGACAGCTTACAGCCCTTCAGATGCCCACTCCTTCATATATGCAGTTCGGAGCAACTCTCCATGATGTACCTGATTAACACTTGCTGAAGAGGACTTGCATTGTCGTCTCCCTTGAGATCTCTACTTGTCGCCCTCCGACTCTAGAGCCGATGATCAGCCTGGTACCTAGGCTTTGTCTGCGTGTCATGCTATATCGTCCAATTGTGTCCGGCTTATGCCTTGTTGTTCAGCACAGATTAACAAATGGTAAGAGGGGTAAAAGTTGACGTGGGGAGGGGCCACCACTGAGGCTTTGGCCGTCCGAGGACGTGGACTAGTGGAGTGCTCTTCGATCTATACTCCTATAGTAGAAGTGAAAGCAGCAAACACCCCTCCCACTTAAAGATAGCCACAGTTGGCACGGCCCTGTCGAATCCAGAGTTATACGTCAGTCTGTACTCGACACATTGTTGAGCGCCACTTCTCTTCAGTTGAGATCTCCATGTTACACCACGGGACTGCCATGGGTGGGCTTCTCTCTAACTCCTTGAGAGGTAGCTTTTAAGCAAACCAACCAATTTCGAGGCAACAGCTTCCCCTTTGCACTGTGCAGTGTGTACTTGGTGTTTGCTCCTCCGCATTAGAGTTCACACAATACTAAACTAGCTTGTTGTCCTCGTTCTGTAAAACTTTACAGAAAGTATGATCAATAACTTAGATCAAAAATCGGTGCGTGCAGTTTTGTTTCTGAACAACTTTTACTAGACAGCGAGTTTGGTTGATGCCGATGTATATATCAGCCCTCAACCCCAGCTCACTCAGGGGGCCCTGCAATAGCTTACCGTTTAATTATTCGTCTCTCTACAGTAACAGCAATAGAGTAAATATCTAGTCATATCTCATCAAAGACCCAATACTATGATAGAATATCGTAGCACATTGCCACAAGCGAATGTATATAGTTCCGATCCTATCAATCTCATCCGATTATCGAACTACCCCACCATCAGCCTTTGCCTGAACCATAAACGAGAGGGGAGGGGCATATATTGCTTAATCAGAGTCCTCGCGCAGCTTAGCCTCGACCGTCACTAGAACTATGTATATAGCCTAGACCCAAGTCACTTTGTTCGCGTATTGCTTGTCCTAGCTGAATAGGATGATGGAATTGCTGACTGTTTATACTACCTAGAATATTCCCATAACATTAAGAAAGTGCACTTAATTAAGCCAGCATATACCGCGAGACGGAACATAGCTACAGCTACGATCTCAGTCTATGTATTTGACGCACCCAAGTATCTACATAGGTTTTTTAACCCTATAGCTCAAATCAACCTCCAAATAAACTAAACCAGATCGCTCCTTCACTTATTAAAACCCTAGCTATCTCTGCATCGTTGAAAGAAGGACATCCGCCTCATTCGACCCTGATCGGATAGAACCCTCCCCCATCGGCCCGACAACTTTCCCCATACATGACTTTTGACTACTGTCCTGACATCACAACAACAATCCCATCTCCATTATCCCTTACTATTACTCTGGAACACTCCGTAAAGAGAAGAAAAAAAACAAAAAAACAAAACAATTAGACACCGAATCAAAAACCAACCAAGCAAAAATGTCCTACAACATAACCTCCTCCCCGACCCTCTCCCCCCCCAACGCCGCAGCCATGATCTCCTTCATGGAATCCTTCTACAGCGTCAGCGACACCGAGTCTCAGCACGACGCATACGTCGACTCTTTCACCAAAGACGCAACGCTCATCATGGGACCGAAGACCGCCAAGGGTGCTGATGGTAGGTTTCGTCTTTCCCCTCCCTACCAACCAACCCTTTCTACTATGGAGATAATAAGTAATAACCATCCGAGATAGAAATCCGTACCCTCCGCCACCGTCTCTGGGCACATGTTGCGGCGCGCAAACACACGCCTACGAAGATCTACTTCGGCGGTGAGAACGAACTTATGCTCTATGGGACGGTGAAGTATGTTATGAAGGCTGATCCAGAGGGTGAGCTTGAGATTCCGTGGGCGGGGAGGGTGGTGTTTGGTGATGAGGGGAAGATGAGATTTTATCAGGTTTATCTTGTGAGTTTTTTTTTCTTTCTTTTCTTTTCTTCCTCTCTTCCTTCTCCCTTGTCCCCTTTCTTGCCTCTTTTATTGAGTTATATGGGTCGAGGGGTGAGGTTGTGCTTAATTTGGTGTGGCGGAAGAACTAATGGGTGTATACTTAATAGGATCCATCTGCTCAGTCTGGGAAGAAATAGAGTGGGGGATTCTGGGGTGTATAGTTATCAACGATGTTTAAGGCGGGTTTAGGGATATTGAATGGGGATTACTGTGAATAGCGGAGCCATATCGTTACGCATGATCTATTCTAGACTCAAGGAGCGAGCGACGGTACGCAGGAGAGACATCAGGGTGTTAGGGTGTTTATTGCCCTCCAATTGAACATGGGAATATGAAACATAAGAAATTTAGAACTCAGTTCATCCCTCTCAGATCCGTAGTATCAACCCGCTCCGTTCGCCAGTCCCTTGTGCCGTAGAGGTAGAGGTAGCCCTCGTTTCATTTCACCCTGGTCTCTTTAAATCGAAATGATTCCGTGGATATAGAGGTGGGGAGGTAAAAAAGAGACGAAAGGTTGGAGGAAAAAGGGTAGAACGTCAGGACTTTTTCATTAGTTTAGAATCCGACACTAATTTACTCGTCATCCTCCTCTTCCTCGTCAACGGTGGTCTTGGCAATTCGGTCAAGATCACGCTGACCAGACTGAGTGATGCGGCGGCCACCCTTGTCCTCGTCCTGCTCGAGGACGCCAATCTTCTCAAGGGACTGAAGGACCTTGCGCTCGACGGCGCCGGAGGCGTCGACGTGGTGGGCGGGGCGGGCACCACGGTTCTTGGTAGAGCCGTGCACCCTGCGGAGACGCCCAACACCGATGGTCTTGCGGAGGTAGATGTGGCGGGCAACGGCGGCAGCGCGGACGTAGTACCAGTCGGCGTCCTGGGGAGGGAGTTCGTTGGAGGCGGAGGTCTTGACAGTGTCAACCCAACCTGTTTAGCCAGTTAGCGACCGAGTCCATCGATATTGTCCAAATGATTCCAGGAACAGGATAACGAACCAGGGATAGGGAGCTTGCCCTGACGCTTCAGGAAAGCAGCGTAAGCAACAATGAACTTTTGCGCCTATACGGAGAAGAAAATTAGCACATATTCAAACCCCTCTGATGAACCCATAACCCTCGTCCTTTCCCCTGGCAACGGTTGCTTCTTGTGCGTATGTATTTCCTTTCCATTTTCGAATATCTGTATCCTTGCTGGCGTTGTCGCTGTCGCAGATCAAACCGTAGTCCACAATTCAAACTCTTCTCGATGTATTCGGCTCATAGAACCCATCAAACCGGCCATCCCAAGATTGTCGTGTCTCGAATTTCTCCAGTCATCATATGTATCCTCCATTCGTGTCTCTAATCCGTAATCGACCGACTGCGTTCCTCCTCTTTGAAGCCATTCCGTTGCCAAGGTAAAGGTGCAAAAAAGACTGGTGAATAGTGACAACTTACGTCCACATCGCGAACGGTGACACCACCCATTTTGGCGACTTTTGACCTCGGAAGTGAAGGTGTACTGGGAGTTGAAAGGCGAGGTGAGAGGGATGGGTCGTCGTTGTCGTCGTCGTTGGAGAGGTAAATTTCACACGCACACAATGGAGTTCAGGTGTCTCGGTTGGTTGTGGGCGCTTCGCTTAGCCTGTTCGGGTCTAGCCGTACCCTAAGCTGCGTTTTGCCTGGGGCAGCGTGCCTCCTCCACTCTGCGCGCTTTCACAATTACTAATACAGTATACATTAACGTAATTCCCGGGCGGCCGGTGCATCCCGGGCGGCCGGTGGTTTTCCCAACAACTATACTGCTCTACAAACTTTCAATTAGAACAACTCCATCAATTCTTATTCAAATGAAATAATTTAAACAC
>JAPDEH010000096.1:0-100251 GCA_027569075.1 Aspergillus asperescens | reverse complement strand
GACGCGATCGATGATTATTTCGTGGCATGGTGGATAATTAAAGTAAGGGTTTTGGTACGCGCTACAAAATATTGAAGGGGCGGGCGGATTACTGTGGGTGGGCGGATCACCTGATAAATACGTTAGAAGAGGGCACCTGCGGCTTACTCAGACCTGTTAGGACGTAACAGAAAATGTTATACGACTTGAGGACGACGACCCTAGAGCTATAGAAGCAATGATCCACTTTATGTATGGATTTAATTATGATAACAGTGGTAGCAACCAGGGCCGAACCTCTCCAATGCTGTTCAATGTCAACATTTATCAGATCAGGGACAAATATGGCGTCCCAAAGCTTAAAGAGCAAGCAAAAGAGAAGTTTATGGTTGCTATCAAGGCCTGCTGGGAAATAGATGACTTTCCCATTGCCATTACAAACGCATATTCAACTACAACCTCCGCAGACAGAGGCCTTCGAGATCTTCTTGTTAGCACGTGCTTGGAGCATCTCAATGAGTTGCTGGAAAATAATGATTTCAAACAAGTCCTGAGGGAAACTTTAGGCTTCGCTGCGGACCTTGTACAGAGCCGTGGTCATCACACCAGCGCGATAACGTACCATTGTCCCAACTGTGGCAAAGAGTGGAGCCTACATAGTTCTGGGAAGGTTCAGTATTGTCCATTTTGCTCATGCAATGCTGATTGGAGACGCAATATCAAAAAATAATATTTGGATATGCAGTCACAAGTTGCTCACTCACTGGAAATTTGCCTGGCTGATACTTGCCCTCTATCGTGAAGGACACCAGCAGCTAATTCGTTGGCGCTTGCTGACTACGGTTGGGATAATAATTCATGGTCTGCTGCCTCTATTTGGAGGGTATACCACGCGATTTGAAATAATCTTCAACAATCGTGTTACAAGGCATGGTGAAGAATAAGTCAAGTATAGCAAGAGTCGTCCAATGATAAGAAACTTGAGAGAGCGGTAGCAGAGATGTTGTGATGAAGAGAGGAGAATGAAGAGGGAAGTAGAGGTCTTATATACTCTCTATTATCATCCAAGTCGGGCGCTAAGCCGGCCATATGCACGGTACAGGAAATGAAGTGGTCTACTCTTCTGGTTTTCATAATGTAACTGGTATTTAGAGCATGGTGGGCGGTAAATGGGATGCCAATAGATTTGTGATAGCCAGGGAGGTTTGGGAAGGGGGTCATGAAAGGCTCACAAGAGTACTTTTAGATTGGATGGCTGAGAGAGTAAGGCTTTGTACCAAAGCCAAAGAACCTGGTCATCACATCAAATCAAAGCCCCGATCGTGAGAGCGAGGGATGAGGCTCCAAACTAGGCGCTGACATCCATATTTAAATCACGGTCAGACACCCGATCCTGTACTCCTTCAGCCACAGCGTTTAGGTATGTGTTGGCTGGGAGGGGAGGCATGAAATGGGGAAAGCGTGTATGTCATGTGGAGAGACAGGCGAGCCTAAGTACCCACTTACCACAGGTTTCAGTATCCCAGGATACTGAAACCTGCTCGCAAACTTAAATAGTCCTAGTTCCTGTCTGATCTCTTTCACTGCCGCCTTGTCATCCAAAATCCGCCTTGTCGTGCCCATTTCCTTTAACCATGCATGAAGCACCCGTGTCTCAGGAGGCAGAGACCCACTCGCGGGTTATGGGATTGTTTCATGAATTCATCGATATAATGAGTTCAGGCACTGCCATCAATTTTGAATGTGCCAAGGTGTGTCTACTACCACATGGAACAAGGCTTGATTCAGTACTGCACTTTTCAACTTTTGTTACCAGGTCCATTGGTAACGAAGGCTCACAGTAACCTATGGCACGACTTGATTAAGAGGGGGTGTTTCACCCTAGCACAGCTGAGATAGTTAGTTATTAGTATAGGAATAATTAAGCCAATTATTCTGGGGTGTGCGACAGTGGATCTCCATCTTCACTAGTAACTGTGCAATACATCACCAGATAATCAAGCCAATAAACGTTTGTTGTCGCCTGAAGTGCTGGTGAACTACGCGCAGACTCTGCTAAGGACCAACCTTCTAGATCAAACCACAAGCCTACACCCATTTTCGACCCAAAACCCAGGCGGATCTCACAGAACAGCTTCAGAACTCGTCGGTCGTGTGCCTTGGGGTGTATGTCCTGGCTAATACCACACCCCAATGTAGTGTACTGGCATACTGTTACGAATATGGCTAAGCGCTCGGAGTTGGAGTAAGTGATATTCCACTAGTGAGGGGCTATATAAGTTGTACACGTGTATCTATCTTCTTTCCGTTCTTTAACTAAGTCCAAGAGCTCGCTCACTCAGTCAATGATCACTTAGTTCTCTCTATTCTGAACCAACTTCCTCTGACCAACTGTAGATTCTGTTACACATACAATATACTGAAATTTTCCAGATTCTAGGATGCATGAATCCAAGATTCTTGTGATCACAGGAATATTAGAATGAGGATAAATTTGTTCTAAGAAAGCGGCTCCTGGTATTGATGAATAGTATCCATAGAAAAGACAGTGTAATAGGAATTCCCCACCTCACTATCGGAGTATCTTTGACCTCAATATCGGAGTATCTTTAACCTCACGGAGAAACAGATATCGAGCTCGGTATCAGGCATACAGATGAGATCATGCAAAGAATGATTTACTCCGAGATGGAGTTATGCATTACTCCTCAATAGATCCTCATATGTATATAACAGGATGAAGAACCCTCGAGTTCTTGGTTCTTCAAGCTTCAGTCTTTGTATCTACAAAGCCCTTGATTCAAGTCCTTGAATACAATTCTTTCTGCTTTATTAATTGATTCCTCCTGTCCTCCGACCTGTCTATTACAGACAGGCCATCAATCCTCAGATGGCCAACAATCAACTTCCAGAGGTGGGATGAATGAGGAGCACTGATGCATCATCAATCCATCAACCAATGAAAGTCCGTTTTTAACAGAAATGTGGTGCGAATGCCCTGAAGTGGGTGTTCACTGCGGACCAATCAAAGCCAGAAGTGCCCTGAAGGCGCTAGCTCGTCTGGATAGCCAAGAACTCTCCAGAGTTTCGTCGGTAAGGGCCGCAACTTCCAGCTGTCCACGCTTCACAATATATCTTGTCTGAAAAATGGATATTTCCCTCCTCTTGAATAATTCTGAAGAGGAGCCCACAACATATAGTCAATATCCCCTAGAGTCGCATAATGCAAACCCTAGTGGTGACTCCAACTAACATTATTTTGCGGCCTCCTTGTCCCGTGTCCCGCAATCAGTGCTGTTTCCGCCCCTCCTCCCGAAACCGCCAGGGTCATCAGGAGCAGGCGCTCAATTTAGCATACCAGAGGGATCAGCTGAATCAAGTAATTCCATCAAGCACAGTGAGCGGAATCAGATTGCCTGGCTAATTACTCCCAGTGGGTGGCCTGGCCCATGCTTACTTCACCCGCCCCGGGGGTCTTCGCGCGTCAAGGATAAGACTCCCTTTAGTCCAGAGGAGGATGCTGCTATGATATATATGTTTGAAAACATTTGTGGCTCTCGGAGAGAACTTCTACATGCTATATTAGGGCGCTCCTATGGAAACATAGATATTAGGCGCGATGAGCTGTACACCTACAGGTACTGCAATCAATGTTTGTCATGCCGTGGGTTCATGCAGCAACTTTTTATGTTAAAAGATCAGTAAGTTATAAGCTACTGGGATCATCAACTAATATTCTGACTTTGGATACACGAAGGTACCAAGGCGCGCGCTGGTGGATCAGCCGTGAGTTTTCTGATGGACAGATCAATATCCTGGTTCCGCCACCGTGCCAGATCCGCAGCGGCGAGAGCTTTCCATTACCTGTGGTGGCTAGGGTCCGTGGCAGATATAGAGACTTATCTCTATCTGTCACTTTCGGTGGCTCGTCTGTCCAGTGGAGCTATAGAACAATCAGCAATCACTCTGACCGTTGCTACATTTTCTCATCTAGAGAACTACGCCAACCTGGAAGCTGGACCCTCCGCCTCTTTTCGCAAGATACAAGTGAGTTCTCGGTTGGCTTCAAAATCTCATGTGTGGGTTCTATTCATTCTGGGGAATAAGATTAAGTACAATAATCAAACCATCAACCATAAGTGTATCTATCCCGAAGAAAATTCCTTGTTCGCCTTCGCGTATTCAGATTTCCTATTTTGGTTGTTTCCCATTTCGATGCTCAAAGTCGTTTATCGGCCTGGAACAATATTCGTGATTGGGAACAGCAGGCTAGCCACAGATTCAACAGTAGGTCAGACCTCCATCCTTCACAAAGTATGTACAATCTTCAAGGGACAGCGTCCTAAATCCGTGATAACACCGAACGGGTAACACGTCGCGCATTAACTTTATGCTGAGCATCAATGATCATGATATTCAATCGACCAGCAAAGAGAGTGATCTTGTCAGGTTGTTGACGTCAGCTAGGCCCCGGCCCTTGGTTGCTTCAATGCTAAGGTATTCTCCAGATCCCTATCCGTTATCTTTTTGGGAGATTGATAGTACAAATTCTAATTGATCGATGTCAGCTATTGCTTCGGACAAGAAGGTTTATGTAATACCAATTGTGATTCAACAAATGCCCAGAATCCTGACTCATCAGCAGAGAAGATAATCACGCGTCCTGAGTCCCTGATACAGATACCAAGAGAGACATCAGCACCACACATCTTACTGTATTCATAGGACTTCTGAATTAGACTTGTTTTCCTCCGGTCACGTTTCTGTCGAAGTGACTTTCTGCTTGACTGGATTTTTCTCTTGTGTTGCTGCCATGTTCATTCTCTTTTTTTCTTAGGCAAGACATGGCAAATCTACCACCTTCAGAGGTCGAACCCGCACTCTTAAATTCCAAGGGTCATAGTTAACTGGATGTTAAGGGTCGACCTTCAAGTATGGGTGCGACACTGATAGGCTTCGCGAGTGGAGAAGCAGGTAAATTCAGGGGGCATCCACCTCTTTGCAAACCATTTTAGGACCTCAGCCAAATGCAACAAATCTTGTGTTTGTTTTGTTTCTCTGCACTCTTAGCTTAAGTCGCTCTTTAATACTTTATTACATTGGAAGAAGCCTAGATATTCCCTGAAATAACCTTTTACAGTTGCGTGAAAACTGCAGAGTGCTAAATAAAGAGAGGACAGAGGTGTATCAAATTGCCACAAAGGATGGATAGCAGTCAAGTAGATGGACAGCAGTCGAGGGGATGGACTTAGCCGCGCCCCCAATTCGGGTCGCGAACTAGGAGTTCACCCAGAATGTTTGAACACATGTCTTACGATCGATTCAATCAACAAGACTTGTTGAAGCAAGTGATTGTAAGATTGATGATTGTCTAGATACAGGAGGGCAGACTGAATGTACATCTTGAAACATAACTCCAGAGGCCATGATCCAGCAGAATTTGGTATCCGGTTGCAAGATCAGTGCGATACGAAACACTCTCCCACACTCTCATTGGAGTCGTAATCTCTTTGAGCGATGCAGCGGAGGCTCCGTAATGGTGGCTTTGTGGGATTCCAATAAGCATGGGTCGATATTTGCCGTCTCAGGACCAACAGAGGAAGCGGGAGTATCAGTGCCTGAACAACCATTAGATTCTACAGAATCCTCTGTGCCGTCAACGGACGAAGTTTCGCTGCAAGTAAGCTGAGGCTTTGCTGGAAGATAGTGCAGTTTAATATAGATGTCATACCCATGCACAGTAACAGCATGAGCTAAAAATTCAGTGACTTTAGTAAACTTTGGGACACCACAGCAGGCTACCCAGGTGCAGCTGACCCCATCATGCGCATGAGCAAGATGAGAATCAATAAGATGGCAACAGAGAGAATCTTTCCGCTTGGGCGGAAATTTGCGTGGAGGAGGATTAGATGCTGAAAGGCAAGATTGACCACAACAGATAATGCAAATATCTGTGGGACATTTCAATAAGTCATCTTCAGCAGGTAAAGCTTCTTCCAACTTCTCACGTTCATTATCATCATTGACATCCCAGTTGATTCAGTTGCCTTGTTGATTTGGCTCGCAGAGCTGCAAGAGTGCAACCATGTCCTCAGTAACCTGGATACATCGTGCAAGTAGCTTATCCTTGTCAAAGTTCTCCGCTTCTTGCCCGTAAAAATTTTCCACGAGTCGCGCCCGCTCATGAAACACATACTCCGGGATAGAAGTTCCCAATTCTCATCCTCAGAGCTGTCAGCATCAGAGTGGTCAACATCAGACTGGCCAAGCAGTTGCTTAATCTGTCTATTAACTTCGAGCACAGGTGCAGTATGAAAATATTCCTTTTAAGCTGTCTGTCGCGTGTCGTTTGCTAGGGTTTTCCTTAGCTGAGAAAGCTCCTTCTTGACTTCTTCATATCTTTGATAGAGGTGAGGGAATGGCTCCTGGGCTTCCACTATTGTGCTGGCCAGGAATCGCATCTCCTCCATCAGCTCTCTCTTCTCTCGTCTAAGCTCAAGGACTTCAGGGGTTTGGCAAATAGTGCGTTTTTGCGCATCGGTAAGAACGGACGGGGCTAGGGGGTCCCTCTTCCTGAGCATGCTTTCAGCAACCCGCAGGAGACCTTCCTGAGATGGTCGGAGAAGAACCACATGCTGAAGATCACGGTTGATAAACTGTGATTGGTAGTGCCTTTCAAAAACTGCGTCACCAGACTGGCCAAGCACCCTTTGCCGCTCCTGACTGGTAAAGTTCCCTGTGAACAGCAGTTAGATATAGTATGAGAAGAGGTCTGTCCCCAGTTCAGATATAGTCTCTATCAAAATGAGTCTAATTGCAGGGAACTTATGGTTAACTTCATTTACAGTCCACCATCAGTAGTTATAATGGCTAATATCATCCTTAAACCTTGCATCTCGGCCCAGCTCTTGGAGCGCTTGTCGACTTGAATCATATATCATTGGCAAAGACTTATGAAGTTCATAGCCATAGGGAGTGCGATCAAGACATTAAAGGAGAGGAGTATCCAGCTTCTCCAGCTTCCATTAAAGGGGAAGAGAAGGGCTGCGCTTCAGTACTCGGAGCTGCCAAATTAGCTCTGGTGTTAACGCGGTATTTAGAAAAGCCTCATCGCGGAAGGCTAGTGAGATGATTTGGTTGATTGGGCAGTATGCTAGTTGGTAATCACCGTGCATGAAGAATTTGGTTCTAAGAGGGAAAAGGTAAGATTAGAGGTAGAACATGTAAGTGTGTTTGCAATACAGATTGAAGATACCCTTACCAATCAGTACCTTCCGGCCAACCTTTGAGATTGCGGAACTCGATAATGGCACAAAGAACATGACGCTTGCTATCCAGGTCCTTAAGATAGAAGAGTTTGATATCACGGTAGCAGACCAAGGCCGGAAGATCATCTACTGAAACATATTTGGGGAGATCGCTCTGGAAAGTCTGGTTTTATTTGCATTTGACCAGCAATGTGTCTGCTAGAGAGGCTTTCTGCGGAAGGAGCACGCCTGGTCAAGTTCTGGTAATAGCGGACCAGAGCTGGATGGTGGCAAATTGAATGATCATACTTCTGTGACGGAAATGTTTTGAATGTACCCAGTGATGGCGGTAGGTGACACAGAAGACATCCACATCCAGTGTATTCTTCTTCTTTGTTCATCTGGGAATTTTGCGCTCAGCAGGAAATACATGTTCGAGAAACTATTGTCCAAATTAGCCCTCTATCTGCAGAGTCCAAGGAAACCTAGCATACCCGCCGCATCTGTTCATGGACATCACTGTTCACATGACGCCGGGCGAACAGGCCGAAGTATTGACAAAGGCGTCGCCAGTATTCATCATACGACTGAAGAAGTTTCTTCCATGAGGTCTTGTACATCCAATCAAAGAAATTCATGTAGATCGCTTGATCCTCCAAAAGCAGGTACTCAATGTAGTCCTGGTTTAGCTGGATGCAATACCTACTGCATGTTATTTTCTGAGCCATTGAATAGATGTTTCAATTCGATAATATACTTACTTTCGCCAATATCGTTCGGCAACGGCAAGACCCTCCAGGGTCTTGGGCTTGTAGTTTGGGGGGAGCCATCCAAGGCTGCGGAAATGTTCCAGTCTGGCTCGAGTCTCCTTGCAGAGAATGGGGTCGGTCCAGTACTGGTGTTCACCAGGTTGAGCAGAGGGAACGGGAGGAGGTGTCATCAAGACAGCCAGATAAAGCTACTATGGAGTTGGGACTGAAGCATAGAAATGATCGATTTCGGGGTTGGTGAGAGGTAAGTGAGAGGGTAACATGAGAAAAAAAGTGGCATTTTATATGTTGTTTGACCAGGCCGGTCGAGACTGGAGTGCAGCTGGATTTGGGCCATTTTCGACATCAGTTTGGTCATGAGTTGAAACAGACTGAAGCTCGCTGAGGTTGAGCGCGAGCTAAACATCAGCCCAAGAGAGAGAGAGAGAGAGAGTGTGTGTGTGTGATTATTTAACGGCCGCGGAGCAGGGCCGTAGTGCCTGCCCGCCGATCCCCATTGGGGGCAAAGGCCGCCAGCGGGTAAGTCCTGGGTGTCATCGACTATATAAATACAGCCTTAAATACATGTAATAGACTCTTTGGCGCGTTTAATAGCTGCTGTAGTCAAAAGGTCAACTATACTGAAATTCTTCCCAAACAGAAATCCTATATCCCGAGTCCCTAACCCCGCGGTGTTGCAGTTCCTTGAGGGAAATCACTTCCTCAAGTACATAGGATTTTGATGGCATGGAGGGAAAATAACCCAAACCCAACAGGAAAAAGGGAAAATAAACCTCCACAAGTATAGATAGTCAGAGGAGTAGTAGTGAACCCACTCCTAGGAGCTCCGAGGAGCAGTATTGTTAGGTCTCTGATAGAGATCCATGTTGTCGTAGCTCATGAAGAGCAGAGGTCATAGGCCTGTAGGCTGGTGGAGGGGACGTGAAAGCCGTGCGGTCGGCCGATAGAGGAAATACGAAAACAATCGAAAGGCGTTAGTATCTGTTCGTGGAGGGCCAGCTCTCTCGTTTTTGGGGCAGAGCGTTCGATCGACTTCAGGTCGCCGTGGTATTCATGTCCAACCCCAAGGGATGCTAGGTTCACAGAGAACCCATAATTGCCGCTCTGCTCTTGGCCATCACCACTTGAGTAATGTTACCAGGCTGCACCACGAGGAGGTGGCAGAGTCGGACTTCGCAGCCCGACATCAGCCCAAGAGGTGACTATTATTATTATTATTAATTGTTTAACGTCACTTGGCGGTCACATGGCGGGTGACTTGCGGCCTCCCGAGGGGCAACTGGACGTGCTACCTAGGCATAGTTACTCTAAGGAACTAAGTACATGCTTGAAGCAGCAAATTTGAACAATGTGTGTTGAGGGAATAGAAGAAGTATCTGGCACTACCCTGGCCTGGTCTTCTGAAGGTGGAAACCTGTTTCGGCTACCTATAGAGGGCGAGATTGCCAATCCCCTCCTTC
Organism: Aspergillus asperescens; assembly: GCA_027569075.1. Classification (NCBI taxonomy): domain Eukaryota; kingdom Fungi; phylum Ascomycota; class Eurotiomycetes; order Eurotiales; family Aspergillaceae; genus Aspergillus; species Aspergillus asperescens. The sequence continues at coordinate 90,795 of JAPDEH010000096.1, read as the reverse complement.
CAGGTAGATGTATGGACTATTGTACTATTCAGTACTTGAGCGGGCCCAGTTTGGGCATATATCCCTAAAGAAGGATGAGTCTTGCACGATAGAGCTGAATATCTCAGCTCCAGCAGCAGTGCTTAGCAGCCAGTCAATTGTTCTTGCTGGGCTGGTTTTCATGTATTTCCATCTGTCCTTCCAGCGTTTCCTGGTATGTGGGCAGAAGAAGAAATGGACATTAGTTTTAAGCTTGCTGCAGGAACAGGTTGCTAAGTAACTTGTATGGTGAAACCTTTCATGGTATGCTGCAAAGTCCCCGTGGCCCGTACGAGCAGCTATGAGCCGGCCTAATACCCAGCGAGGAAGCTTGTGTTCTTGGGTACGGCTGCCTTTTGTGTGGGGCTTGATATTCAAGTCTCGATAAGACTGCGGTGCATTCTTTATATGCGCCGCAGAGGTGTCTGCACGAAGCTGTTGCTTAGCTTCTCTTCTGAGATATGAAGGGGAGGAAGGGATATGCGAGCCATCTAGCTCAGCACCCTGCTTTGCCAGTTTGTCTGCTAGCTCATTTCCTATTACTCCTGAGTGGCCTGGTATCCAGCGAACCTCTATAGGTTTGCTTGTCAGGTTTAGAAGGGATGGAGCTTCCTTCCATTGGCTGCAAAGCTGCTGGAAGGTATCTGTCAACCTGCGCCTGTGCAGTGCAGGTCTGCTATCTGCCAGAAGGCTGGCTGCTGCTAGGTTGTCGAGCAAGATAGTTATCTTGGTTGTATAGCTTATGCATGGTAGATGCACTGCTGCGCGGAGACCCTCGACTGCACCTATAAGCTCTGCGTCGTACACCTCTGTACGAGAGCCGGCAGGGCCAAAGCCATGAGTAACAAGTATAGGGCCAAAGTACACTGCATACCCATAGCCGGCGCCTTGGCCTTTCTGCGAGCCATCTGAGAAAACAGAGATCTGCAGGGGAGAAGCTCTATACTCCTCGTGAGAGGTAGGGAGCATGCGTAGTGGTGGGAGAGGTGCTTCTATGGTAGCACGTTCTGGCGCAGGAGTTGGTATCAGCCGGAGGATCCTAGTAAGCCTGGTATCCTGTCTGAAGCCACCATTGCTAGCTACCATTGCAATTGGATGTCTAGCATCTAGGCCTGCATATCTGGCAGCAGCTCTCCTGAGAGAGCTGTTAAGTAAAGCTTCGGGATCAGGCAGATCTGCCTCGCGGAGCAGCGCTGCTGTAGGAGTTGTTTTGTAAGCAGGCAGGATAGCCAAGGCAGCTAAGCAGAATAGGGATTGTAGAGAGTTGATAACCCATTGCTGTTTTCGACTGGTATAGAAGACCTCTGCACCATATAATGCTGTAGGCAATACACATTATATAACTGCTGCTCTCATAGAGGCTACTGGACATCCTTGCTGAGTATTACTAAGCCTTCGAAGATGTTGTGCAAGCTTTTTACCGCGGCTGAAGACCCAGTTTATATGCGGTCGAAAAGTAAGCTTTGTGTCTAATAGGACCCCGAGCCAGCGGGTATATAAGGATGGTTTGATTTCCCCTATCCCTGGCAGGATAACTGTGGGTATAGGCTGATTTTGCTGTCTTGAGAAGTGCTGTATCTCTGTCTTCTCAAGAGAAAAGGGGAGGCCTGATTCTGCTCCAAGAACAGTAGTTGCCTCGTATGCTTCAGCCAGCTGCTTAGAGGTCTCTTCTAGGGTTTTCCTAATAAATAGCAGTTCTAGATCATCTGCATAGCAGAAAGAGCCCTTGCGAGCAGCAACCACCTTTACTGCATATAATAAGAAGAGAATAGGAGAAAGAGGGGACCCCTGCGGAAGGCCTCCCTTTGTGTAGTCTGTAGCTGCGGCATCCCCAATCTGTACTGATACTGAACGGCCTGACAGCCAGTCCTGGATCAGCCGGATTAGGCTATTATCCCATCCCTGCAATCGTAGGCGTGAGAGTAGCTGCTGATGAATTACAGCATCAAAGGGCAAGAGGTAACTAAAGAACGCTTGGCGGGTGCAGAATAGTAGTGCAAAGCACGTGAGGAAGTGCGGGCGGCGGCGCACCACTGAGAGTTACAGGTGGAAATGCGGCCGTTTATGGCCTCAGTAGCGGTCATTTTCGGCGTCGATTTCACAGGTCCTCACATTCTAGTTGTAAATATAGTGACAGAGATAACGGAAGGCCTAGAAATCTACGGTGTACGCTTGTCATGCTATGGTATTATTATTTACTCGGCAGTTAGCTAATGAGGCTATTTGCGATGACCTCATCTTTCTTAACCTCGGAACCTCTCATCCCGCTTCTTCTCCATCTTCTCCGCTTCACGATCGTCCTCCATGTGGCCGTCTCCACGATGAACCTCCTTTCATGAAGTATCTTGATATAACACCGAAATGGCTGTAAAATCAGGTGCTCAGCTCGTCGCGCGCACCCTGCGCGACCTTGGCGTCACAGTGATCTTCGGCATTGTCGGCATCCCCGTGGTCGAGATCGCAGAAGAGGCGATCAACCTAGGCATTCGATTCGTGGCATTCCGAAATGAGCAGGCCTGCAGCTATGCGGCCAGTGTCTATGGTTACATGACAGGACGACCCGGTGTTTGTCTTGTCGTTGGGGGTCCTGGAGTTCTCCACGCGCTGGCAGGGGTATGGTTGTTGCCTAGTCGCGGGATGTCAGGATGAATGAGCTAACAATTACTCTCCTGAATAGATTGGAAATGCTACTGCTAATAACTTCCCTCTACTTGTGCTTGCTGGATCAGCCGAGACCACCGGCGTCACCAAGGGCGCCTTCCAGGAATTGGATGCCGTCTCCCTCCTAGCTCCCCACACGAAGGTCGCTATACGTACCTTGTCACCCGACTTCATTCCCTCCGCTGTCAAGAATGCCTATCGAACGTGCTGGTACGGCCGTCCCGGGCCAACATTTGTTGATCTACCTGCCGATATAATCCAGGGGAAACCGTCCTCGGGCTTTCAGTTACCGCAGCCTGAGAACCTACTCGTCGCGTCACCACCTAAGGCGGGCGGTGATCCGATCTTGATATTGAAGGCTGTCCAACTGTTGAAGACTGCTAGTGCTCCGCTGATTATCGTCGGCAAAGGCGCCGCATTTGCGCGCGCGGAGGAGGGGATTCGCAAACTAGTTGACCAGACACAAATCCCATTCTTGCCCACTCCCATGGGCAAGGGAGTAGTTGCGGACTCACACCCCCTAAATGCATCCAGCGCACGGAGTGCCGCATTGAAGAACGCAGATGTAGTCCTGGTTCTCGGCGCACGACTAAACTGGATTCTGCACTACGGCGAGCCGCCCAAATGGTCTCCAAAGGCGAAGATAATCCAGGTAGATATCTGCGCAGAGGAGATCGGGCGAAACGCTGGAACATCCGAACTTGGAATCCTAGGGGATATGAGCTTGGTCGTGGACCAAATCTCATCATCGCTGTCAAACTGGAAATACTCACCCTCCGGCCGGTTTCCTTCTCTGCTCGCCGAATCGGCCAAGAAGAACGAAGGCAAGGCTCAAAATGCTGCTCTCCGACAGACACCCGCCGGCACCCCCCTGACCTACCAACGTGCCTATCACATCATCAAGACGGCCCTCAACTCCTTAACTCCGCGCGAGGATGGGGACATCGTGTACGTCTCTGAAGGCGCCAACACAATGGACATCTCCCGCTCCATCTTCCCGTTATACCACCCCCGCCAGCGTCTGGACGCCGGCACATACGCGACCATGGGCGTAGGTATGGGATACATCGTCGCAGCCCATGAAGCCTTCAACGCGATTCCCGAGAACGGGACGTCCAAACCCAAGAAAATTGTCGCATTCGAAGGCGACAGCGCATTTGGCTTCAGCGCCATGGAGATTGAAACCCTAGCCCGGTATCGCATCCCTGCATTGATCTTTGTGATAAATAACTCGGGCATCTACCACGGCGATAGTATATCTGAGGATGCATGGAAAACACTCCAGGACCAGACGGTGTCCAACGATACCAAGTTTGACGCGAAGCCAAAGGGTTTGCGTTCGACTAGTTTACTCTACGAAACAAGATATGAGATGCTGGCTACGATGTGTGGTGGGAAGGGCTACTTTGCGCGGAATGAGGAGGAGCTTGAAAAGGCGACGAGGGAGGGGTTCTTGAGTGATACTGTCACAGTGGTGAATGTCATTGTTGAGCCTGGGATTGGGAAGGAGATCGGGTTTGCGTGGCAGAACCAGCAGCCCAAGTCAAAGGAGGGTTCGAAGCTGTAATTTCCTTTTCCTGTCATCTCACTATTTGGATATACGTAAAATATAGCTTATACTATAGGGCTGTTGTTTATTATACGTGCATGTATATTCCGTTTATGGCACTGGAATAAATTGACCTCAGTTCTCACTGTAGCAGAACAGAAGAAATTGATATCAACTTAACGACCAAAAACCTCATCCACAACCTTCGCAACCGAAATGGCCCTTTCCTCACCAAACCTGCCCCCAACAATTTGAACTGTTACTGGCATGCCCTTGACTAAATCGATATCGTCTACATATCCAGGGTTAAGAAAGTTAGCTTCCACCCAAAACAACCAAAGACGAATATATATATAGAGAGAGAGAGAGAGAGAAGAAACATACACTGTTCATAATTAAACTGATCCGACTTATTCCTCGGAACATGTGCCGTCCACTCCTTATCGTTCTCAGGGTTATCAAGTTCCTCATCCGCAGTCACAACGGGGACAGTAACAGCCGCATAATTCAACAGATTGAATAGCGCTGTGTAGCCTATCCACTGCGAGCTCTTGACCCATGTCTTTGGCTTATACCCCACCCAGGGGGTGACGGGGAGGAGGAGGGCGTCGATGCCGCTTGAGACCCATTGTTTGAGGTAGGTTTCTTGGAAAGTCCATTTTGCTTCTTCGACCTAGTGTCCGATTGAGTTAGTTGGGTTGGGTTGGACTAGGTTGGGTTGGACTGGGATAGCGGAGGGGTTTGATGGAGCGCAGGGTTTTACCTTTTCCTTCTCGGTGGTTGAGAGCTCGTCTGCTGGTGTTCCGACAAGCATCCCTGGTATTAGGGGTTCGTCGATGAGAGCGCAGAGCTGGCCGCAGTGCTTGCCGCCGTCTGCGAGTACGGACTTTATCCATAGATTAGTGCCTTCGGTGTGTAGGGATGTGTCCCATTCGATTACTGGGGGTTGTTAGTAGGCCTTGAGCTATATGTTGGTTGATTGGTTTTGTGGGTAGATAGAATTAATATGTACCTTCATGACCTGCTTCTTTCAATTTCTGCGCTGTCTCGCGCATTGCTCGCAAAACGGGAGGCTGTGGTCTTACGACACCGTCGTCATAGACAATACCCAGTTTCAACTTCCGGGTTGGTAGTGCTGCTACTTCCGTCCGCCAGGGGATAGGGATACAGCCTGGGTCAAGGTTCCAGGGGTTTGAGTCTAGGAGGCTCTGCATGAAATACTCTACCGTCAAGAGACTTCTAGCCATGGGTCCGGCCACAGGGGGAATGAGGTAGTGTTGGTGCATACTGGGTATAAATGGTTAGTACCTGGGTCCTCTATGAATTGAAGGTGGGAGAGTGATTGAAATACAAGGAGCAATTCCACGGGACTCGCCCCGTTGTCGGGCAGATCGAATACAGTCCCTGGAGAGTGGATGGCACGCGAATCGAGCCTCCTATATCCGTCCCAATTCCTAAGACGCTCCCCCCAGCACCGACCAGAGCGCCTTCGCCTCCCGAGCTACCGCCGGAGATGAGCTTCCTGTTGAAGGCATTGACGGACTGGCCGAAGACGTGGTTGTACGAGTCGGACATCTAGTCTCATATTTAGCATAAACCCGATCTATCTACCTTCCTCAACTTCATTCGAAGAGCTACCCACCATTAACGACTGGGGAATGTTAGTCTTCACGTATAGAACAGCTCCCATAGACTCCAACAGCTGGACAATAGAGTCCGACTTGACCGCCGGTTTATTAACCAGTCCAAGAAAACCTAACTCCACGTTTAGCACACCCCAAGCACGCCTGGATTGCTTTAACATGCTCCATCACACAGACACAAAGGGCAGAAAATGGGAGTAAAGGGATATCAGTCTCGAAGACATACCAACAGTAGTATCATACTCCTCAACATCAAACCGATCCTTTACAGAAACCGGCAGTCCATGCAACGGCCCAGAAACAAGCCCCGTCCTTTCAAGCTTCTCATCCAGCATCTTCGCTCTCTCCAGCGCCCGATCAAAGAAGATCTCCGTCAAACAGCCCGTCATTTGCTGCGCGACGGCGGCACGCTTACAGAATGCCGTTGTCAACTGTACGGAGCTAACCTCTCGTGAGGCGAGGAGGTTCACGAGCTCCGTGATATTGTCGATCTCTGTCAATTTGAGCTCCTGCGGCGACAGAATGCCGCAGGTACGGATTACATCGAGGGTGGTTGCGTCGGAGGCGATGGTGGATTGGGGTAGGTGCCAGGGAAGGGGGATGGATTGAAGCTGGGTGCGCCGCTTTTGGACGACAATGGGTTTCCAGTGAGGGTCTGTCATTTTTGCTAGGATTTTTGCTTGCTTTCTCTCTTTTTTGCAGGTTTATGGATGTGAAGGTGGGTGGGTTTGTTTGTTCCTGGAGTTGGAGAGGTTGGGAGAAGGAAGCTGGGGTTGAAAAGAGGGGTCAGGGCTGTCTCGACCGTGGTTATTCGGTTTGTATTCAATATCAGTCACTACCTAGAATTACATCTCCTCGCTGTACAACATATCCACTACTTAGACCGTCATCAACATGCTGGCGTTTTTATACCATGTCAGAAGCGGGTTCTCGCCACTCCTTGTTTCTGTGTCTTCGACGTACGCCCATCGTCGGACAAAATCCTCGTGGCTTGCCACTTGCGTCAGCTTTCCGGTGACAGCTCGATAGATGTCCTCAACGACATTGAAATCCGTGGGGAAGAAGATGTCAAAATAGCCTTGATGCACCTGTGACATGTTAGCTGGGTTAACCACCAAGCAGATGCAGAGTCTACTTACAAAAGGAGTAGAGACGGGCACCGTCCTCCTCTTGTACCGAGTTTGTACTACCGGCGCATTAATCCCCGGCACGGCGTCTGGAAGGCTACTGAAGTCACTAGCCAAGAGTCGGTGGCCCGGGAAGTAGCTGTCAAGTATGTCGAAGAACTGCATCAGTCGAGTGGGAATGTATTCGGTAGCCGTGAAAGGCTTCTGCAAGGGCAAAGCCCCACGGACTTGCCGCGTGAGTCGCGATCCCAGCGGGCAGGGGAATTCGCGCCGGGCTGCGGCTTGCCGGACACGCAAGAACCGGGAAGCCACAGGGTCTAGCTTTGGGGTGTAGTATTCGTGGAATTCGCCGTCTGCGTCAATCAGCACCCCGCCCTGTTGTGGCACCTCTGTTTTGGTGTCGTAGCGAATGGCATCGTGGGCGAAATTATCGAACACTTCGAGCGCAAGAAAGAAGCATGGCGAGTGCACGTAAGTGTCCCATTCAAAGATAGACTTGTTGATAATCTCAACATGATCCAAATGACCCGCAGCATAGAGGGAATCGGTCAAGTTCTTCATTTGAAGTCCAGCCAAAGCTGGGGAGATTTCAATGATCCGAAATTTGGTTCGTTGGTAGACCTCGTAGTCTGTATCGCGGATGAAGTCTAGGATATTGATCATCAAGGTTCCGTTTCCGGCGCCCATTTCATATATAATGAGATCGTGATAGGGGTACAGCGTCAGCTTATAATTCGACACTAAGTAGCGGGCAATGGTTTCGCCATAGTAAGGCCGAAACAATTCGGTCGGCGTATGCCATAGCTGGCGGGCTTCATCTGGTTGCTTTTCATCCAGCAGATCTTCAAATTCCGTATACCGTTCCCCCAACATCCGGTGGAAAGCCGGTCCGTCTTCGATATTGTTGAAATTAAACGGCTCCCCGGGACTGAAGATGGTCGCGTGCTTTGAAAAGTAGCCGTAATGGGGGTTATACAAACTGTCTAACAACGCGAAAGAGGAAAATTATTAGAGAAAATGTACAGGGCCCGCAATCAATAGAGAAGGGCCTTACCGTCAATGAATTCTCTCGTCAACATTTGCACCTGTCGTGGCCGCTCTGGCCGATGGCGCAGCTCCTTCGCCGTCACCAACGGGTATGTCTTCAATTCCTCGTCAATATTCTTCGGGTAGTCCCCGCGCTTCGTCCAGTTCATGCCATTGTCTGTAGTTTTGCGCTTAGCCGCCGCGCGACGCGTGAGAAATGGTCGGTATTGTTGCTGAGACCGGGAGAGACGAAATGTGTGCGGCGAGGGCGAAGGACGGAGGGACTGGCACGCAGGGTGACGGAAAAGCCGTCGAAACAGGTGATTGAGAACTGGAGAGTCCATTTCCGGACAATCCTGGTTGGAGAAGACCGAAGCTAAAGGAGAGGAGGTTGGAGAAGGAAGCTAGATAGAGTGACACCGAATGAGCGGAATCTCGATGAAATGCGGGCGGAATTGCTGTGGCCCGAGCTTTTCTCCCTTCAGCCTTCAGCATAGCTGAGCTTCACTCCTACAAGCATTTACCTCCCACAGGATTCCCTTCCTGTCAGCACATCCACCAATGAAGGACCACTCGCACATTTATATCGGGTCCGCCTTCGTGGCGGGGGTCGTCCTCTCAATAGCTGTCAAGGACCTGTTCTATCCCAAGATCGAGGAGCGCATTAGAGAGTATCAAGCTCGTCGTCGATCCCAGTCCTCAGAATCACTTCAGAACACGATAACAGAGTCCCTGGTTGCGAGGCATAGTCCTCCCGCAATTGTGGATGGAATCGAGGGTTGTATAGGGAATACCCCTCTCCTCCGAATCAAATCCTTGTCCGACGCGACTGGGTGCGAAATCCTAGCGAAGGCTGAAGTACGTCACCATTTAATTGATATATCTATGACTATGTTCACTTCGTTCCAAATATCTAACACTAACCTAGTTTCTGAATGGAGCTGGACAGAGTTCAAAGGACCGAGTGGCGCTGAGCATGATCGAGATAGTATGTGATTTCCGCTAAATGTCTTGACAGCACGCTTAACGCCATGTAGGCCGAAGAGAGAGGACTGATGACTCCGCATTCGGGAGATACGATCTACGAGGGCACATCTGGATCGACGGGCATCTCATTAGCCTCTTTAGCCAGAGCAAAGGGCTATCTTGCGCATATGTAAGTGCCCTTTCCTTAACGCCGGCAGAACTCAATTGACGCAGATATCCAGCTGTATGCCATCGGACCAAGCGATCGAAAAGTCAAACCTACTCCTCAAACTAGGCGCAATAGTTGACCGCGTACCCCCGGCGCCCATAGTGGAGAAAGACAACTTTGTCAACCGGGCACGGGTACTTGCGCAAGCTCATACCCTTTCCCCCACGCCCAAGTCGTCGGGGGGCGAACCCTCCCGGCGTGGAAGGGGATACTTCGCAGACCAATTCGAGAACGAGGCAAACTGGAGAGCTCATTTTGCAGGTACCGGTCCTGAGATTTATACCCAGTGTAATGGATCCTTGGACGCCTTTGTCGCAGGCGCTGGGACGGGTGGCACAGTATCTGGTGTCGCACTGTTCCTCAAACCAAAGATCCCCAACTTGACTGTGGTATTAGCTGACCCTCAGGGCAGTGGACTGTACAACCGAGTCAGGTACGGAGTCATGTTTGACCCCAAGGAGAAGGAAGGAACCCGTCGTCGGAGGCAGGTCGATACTATCGTGGAGGGTATTGGGATTAATCGCGTGACGGCGAATTTTGAAGTAGGACGGGAGCTCGTGGACGACGCTGTGAGAGTCACAGATGCACAGGCACTGGCGATGGCTAGATGGCTTGTCGAAAAGGACGGCATCTTTGCTGGAAGCAGTAGCGCTGTCAATTGTGAGATCTGATCCCCCGCTTCGATTGTCACTTAACTCACCTTCAAAACCTAGGCTTTGCAGCAGTCAAAACGGCCATTAAGCTGGGACCGGGCCACAGAATCGTCACATTGCTGTCTGACTCGGGCTCAAGGCATCTCTCGAGGTTCTGGGCTAAGGCCGGGGATGTTGGTGGTGCCGTAGACACTAAGCTCGAGGACGTCCTGAATGCTCAAGAAGACCAATAAGCGCCTGGCTGTGCAGCGTTGCATACAATGAACAGAATCAAACGAAATCCACCTGACCTAACTATGGAAACCTGATTTCTTCCATTTATTCAGTTTATTTGAGCATCAAGCTAAATACTGTGGCACAGTCCTTATGCTATTGCCTAAGAGCCTGTTTGGTTTGCCCACGATTACTTCATTTATGCGCGGACAGCCCGCGACAGTTATTACAGTCTTATATGGTACTGTAATTCGCGCTGCCGTTCGGGACTACAATTTTCAAACGTCTGGGTGGCTACCCATACGCAAAAAATCAGTCTCCACTGACAGGCTGTGAGAGCGGACTCTCCTGTGAGACGTCTCCCTCCGCCCAAAGTTGCAATAATTTGAATTCGATTTCAGCAAGCGACCGCCCCGGCATTTCAGCACGGATACCAGGCCAATTAAGATCTGATTGGTCCTTCAGTCTCTCCAATTTCTCAAGTTCGGCTTCTGACCAGGGTCCGGACAGTCGAGGAGGGTTCGCCCTCCGATGATTCCAATGCAAACTGTGCCACACTTGGATATTGGTGGATTTCTTTTGCGGAAAGTGATCCAAAATCTCCTTCCACTTCAGCCCTTGAACTTGTCTCAAGCGGATGATCAACCGGGCTTCCTCCGGCCCTAGGATTGTCCGAGCACGTCTCCCTGTGGGAGTTGATTCGTGGGTTGCTTCTTGACTTTCTCTTGATTTGAGTTCCGATGTTGGTGTGTCTGTAGGACGAGCAATAGGTTCAACAGAGGCTGTGGCGTCAGGAGCCGATCCAGTAGCGCCGCCATCTGTGATTGCGCCCAGCTGGCGCTTGAGTGCTATCAAGTCATGGTCGTTGTCTGTGGGATCTGACAGCACGGCCTTCAAATGCGAGACATAATGTTCTTGAGAGAATGTCTTTTTGCAGTGACTGCAGGTATTTCCTGTACTGCTCGCCGCTGAGAAAGGGTCTTTGCGCTTCTCCCTAATGTAGACAGAGCCTTTCGGGGTAGGGGATGGTTCGTAGTCTTCCTGTAATGGATCGTCGGATTCGTTTTCGTCTGGAGCGTCCGCGAATGACCAGTCGCAGACAATGGGGCTAGAATGATACTTTTTCCGTTTCTTTGGACTATCCTTTTGCTTTCTTTTTTTCACCCCATCCGTGTTCTGCCTGGTCGTCCAAGGGAGAGCCCAGATCGAACCCGCTCCAGGTGGGGATTGGGAACGTACTGCATTGATGATAGGTTTCGGTCTCGTTCGGTGTAGCTGAGTCGGGGTTGTAAACTTCGCACCGATTTCAGGAACATGCCAAATCGGGTCCACAGTCTCATCGAGTATCTCAGTACCTGCGGCCTGAGATTGGTTCAATGCTTCGGGTCGAGGAATTGCTTTTTCGGCGACAGTCTCGCCCTTACCAACTTCCCGGGTGCGAGTTTCCGGAACAGATAGCGCAGTGTCCAACAAGGAATCCACACTTGACCTGTCGTCTTCAGCCTCCAACGTCGTACTATCCCCATCCCCATCGTCATCAACAATTTCCCGTGATTTCTCAGAGTCTGGTCGCATTTGTGATAGTATGGATACCCCTCTGTGGCCGGGATGGTCCTGGTTCCCTTCCAGGTCGTTATCTTCAGCTCTATGCATGTGAACGCGCGCACGCGTGCCTTCCTCTTCTGTCCCATCTGATTGTTCATTCGACAGAGCTTGGGAGTCGGGATCCGACAGCCAATCCCCAATTACCCCAGTATTATCCTCCTCCCCGTCGAGTGCGTGGATGTGCCCATTATTTACCAGGATGTTCCCTGTCTGTAGATCGATCTCGTCACCGACATCTGTAAAGTCCCGACCGTACTTTTCGAAGATCCCTTCGAAGATAGATTTTAGACGCATGTCGTTCTGAGCACGTGCTTCGTGTAAGTCGATGTCGCTGGTTTCATCCTCGCCCCCTGGCGACAGGGACGGTCGCTTTCTTTTTAGTGGTGCCTCCATGGTTCTGAACGACAGCGAGTGGGCGTTTCAAGGTGAATGAATGTAAACGGGAGGGACGTTGCGCGAAGAAGATATGGGCATGGAGCGGTGCAACGATTAAAGCAGTAGCTGTACGGTAATGAGAGCCATATAGTAATCGCGTAGAGCAAATTAGAGAGGAGCCGAAACTGAATCTTTTCCACGGTGGCTATCAGTTGCGACGAACACAATGCAGATGGGAGGGTGAAGCAATAAAGGTGCACTCACGATTCTAATTTAATGGGGGAACAGAAAGATAATCAGCCTGTAGCCGTCATTTCTGAAGCTCTCTATTCAACTGTCTCGGCATTGAGAAGATATCAGCATTGTTGTTTGTTCTCAGAAGTAGCTTGGAATTGTTGAGAAGCAAAGGCGGACACCAAAACATTATTTGCGGATCGCTGCATGACGTTCGCGCCCGACCTCCTCCAAGCCCGCATCAACTGCTTCACCACCTGCCATGCCACCAGTATGATCACAGACCTACCTCTAAATCTCCTCAGTCAACATGTATTGCCAGAAGTGTCGTACTCCGTTAAAACTAGATGGCTCTCTTGAGTCGCTCAATCCAGCTGCCTTCGACTTGCTTATCGGTAAGCCTCCACCTCCACCCCTCGTGATAACAAGGATGAAAACTGACCAGAGACGTTACAATAACACCAGGTTCTACAGGTAAAACCATACCGGACCATTTGGCTGGCTCGTCTCGTCCTTCCTACCCTCAAGAGCGCCGAGAGCTCTACGATCGAGTGTCCAATAATGCATCCTCGCCAGTATATCGGAGGTCCATCCCGGCGCCGCGTCAGGCCAGCGGCAATTTAACTACACCCCCAAGGCTGGGGCGAGGAGATAGTGGCAATATGTCTTTTGTTATGCTCACGGAGTCCCAACTCGGCCCGCCACATGCTGCCTCTGGAGTAAATGGGGATACCGCGTCATCGAAAGGTAAACGAGCATCCAACGTACAAAACGACGACCCAAGCACGGATAATGGGTCCTTTGCAGATCAAGTGGAGCGGACAAACCGTCTATTTGAGATTATTTCCTCTCGTTCTGATATTGATCATCCAGTTTGCACTGAATGCACGGAGATATTAGTGGAAGGCGTACAACAGCGGCTTGTGGAGGCGACGAAGGAACGAGACGCATACATCACATTTCTACGAAACCTGAACACATCAGTCCCAACGCAGGAGGAGATTGAGGCGGCAGAAATATCTCTCAAAGAGACCTTAGCGGCCGAAGAGGCGGCGTTTGCGGAACTTGTTGCGTTGGAAAACGAAAGAGTTACCTTAGACGAGGAGATTGCCCAGTTAGAAGAGGAGTCTCGCCAATTAGATTCCGAAGAGGAAAGGTTCTGGCGCGATCGGAATGCGTTTTCCTTGGTCCTTGCTGATTTCCAGAATGAGCGAGATGCGCTGAATATGAAATATGACCATGATTCTCGGCAGCTTGAAAGGCTACAGCGAACCAACGTTTACAATGATGCCTTCTGTATTGGCCACGACGGCTACTTTGGAACCATCAATAGCCTCCGCCTCGGCCGCCTCGCAAACCCGTCGGTTGAATGGCCTGAGATCAATGCAGCTTGGGGCCAAACGGCGTTGCTGCTGGCTACCATAGCGGATAAACTTAACTTTCAATTCCAAGGGTACCGGCTGAAGCCCATGGGGTCGATGTCTAGAATTGATAAGATCGAGTATCCGCGAGCGTCACCAGCACAATCGACAGTCGATGATGGCAATGCGAACCTATCAGCTGCACCGAAAATTACCCCCCTCGACTTGTTCTCCTCAGGAGACCTACCGCTTCATATCCCCTGGCTTCACCGACGGTTCGATGCAGGCATGGTCGCCTTTCTGGATTGTCTCCGTCAGCTTGGAGAGTTTGTGGAGAAAACACCTACACCCGTACGCCCCAGTCGCCGGGACCAGGCTGGTGCCGTCGTACCCGGGCTGAAGCTACCATATACTATCAAACGGGACAAGATTAGCGACGCCAGTATCAAGCTAGGTTTCAACCAGAACGACGAAACTTGGACGCGTGCCTGCAAGTATACCTTGACATGTTGCAAATTCCTGTTGGCCCATGCTAGCAACATTGCTAGCGCAGGCTCGACTAACTCAGCCGCCATTGCAGCTGCAGCCGTTGCTGCGGGGGAACAAGCCAGACTCGCGACAGCCAGCCCGTCCCAGAAATAGAGCTACATATAGCTTCGCATCGCAGATGTCATCTCACCGCCACCGGGGCCAACTCATACCTCCCAATTTTGGCTTGCGACATGATGCTTGGCTATTTTTGGATTCCTTGAATTGTACCAGTTGGCCACTTGCATACAAGCCGTATTCCCTATCCCCTGACCAACGCAGTACTTGTTTTAGGTCGCAGGTCGGTTTTCTAGGCGTATGTGTCAAGCTCAGGCCCAAGCCCACAAGTACCACCTGAATGCGTTTGCATCTTCCTCGCCCGGTATTCAAATTGGATTGGCATGGGATGGCTGCGTAGTGTGTTCCTTGCCTGCGGCACTACAGATAGTCAACAGCACGCCGCACTGGCTGAAGGAGGACGTCTAACGACGGATTTCTTCCTTTTTTTCTCCGGCGCCCCTCACGGGGGTCCATAATACCCAACAATCTAGCTTTAACGGAGCCTAGTATAGGCCGAAAGGGTGATCCTTCGTGGCTACAATTTCAAATCAAGAATAACAAGGGCCAGCGACGAACGGAACAGAGTGAACCCGTTACCCCAGAGTCCAGACTTCGTTCCTCCATACTGTGGTTCTCCTCCTCGTCTTGGCTGGACATGATAATCAAAGGATAACTGGCGGCGGGAGATCACCATTTAGACCGTGTCAGACCAACAGTTCAACAACACCTGTAAGCGAGAGGCAAATTCAACGGGCCGGTCTAATCGCTAGGCCGCGTCAACGTTCATGACCTCGTATACCGGACATACGCATGCGCCTCGTTTTGTTGTCCAGCACCGGGTCGACTTTCCCGTCAGTTGGTGGCTTGCACCATGCCGCCCTGTCTGACGTCGATCCATTGTCCTGGGCCGCGAAAAAAGAAAACAAAAGGGGCGGACGAAGGATGAAGGATGAAGCTGGTCGCCGAAGAACAAAGAAAAAATAAGTTAAAATAAGGCAGCCGCACACTGTTTGGATACTGGACGCTCTGCGGAACGGATCCAGGGCTTCGGGTCTCCAGAATCTGTAATTTCGATTCGAATCCCTTTCCAGCCGTGTTGATCCTACACGTCAACCAGGAATGTTTCGGCCCGCTCCCGGACGCACGAGGCAATTACTAGTCTCTCATCAATGAAACCAACAATCCCTGTGGCTACGTACGACCTTATTTCGTCTCGCGATTCTCGTACTATCTGTGAAGCATGCGTCGGGGCCAACATTCCACCACGAATCACATTCTTGGACGGGGTAGCATCAAGATCAGCGCCCCGAGGTCCAGGGATAACACAGGGACAATTTCCAGCGATCCAAGAGAAAACTTGGAAGTTGGTGCACCATGTTCAACTGCTGCCTGTTGCCCAGTCATGTCGTGGCTTGGCTGACATTCTTCTTTGCCTTGGATTTTTCGTCCACGGATATTTCCCTCGGCGCCCCAACCAGTCAACAGTCAACACCCAGTATTATTATTGTACTTGTGTTTGATGTGATTATCCCTACAACCTCTGTATAGAATTCGAAAGCAGCCAGTAAAACCGCGGTCAAGAGGAATAACATTGACACACCAAGAAACCCTCTGAGGACACGGCAACGAAAAGACCGACGTCAGGGATAGACAGACACCTGTAATCTTCTCACAGCCATCAACTTAACAAGTCTCAACCCCCGGGCAAGTCGACCTTGACATCTCCATATTCCAGAAACGGCATAATTCCAAATCAAAGATAGACGGAATGACACTTACTCTGCGCGGCCAGGGTCTCACTCTGTTTTCTCAGGCTCAGACTTAGCGAAAGTTTAGAGATACGGCTAAATCCCATCCCTTGCGCCTCACCGGCTCATCTAGATGTTTCGTCGACGCCTCGTCCATTCAACTCGTTGTTTGACAGTCAGTCGATGAGCGATGACCCCACAGCCTACATCTCCAGAGACTTCCAGCCCATAATCCACCCTTTTAACCTTTTGGGACACGTTTCTGTCGTTTGGCTGAGCTCTAGCGCAAGCCCCCCATTCCAGACGGCGGACGCCATGGCCCATGACTCCATGAGCGTATCGTATCTGTGGGACGCCGGGGAACTGGGTGTAGACATATCTCAAACTGACCGCCAAACGAGAGAGATAAGTCATGATTATGGTGAACAACAGGGACAGGTATCAATCCAACGAAAGCGCGGATTGTTCCCGTTTTTTTTTTTTTGGATCAAGACGGGTATGGACTGGTATCGCCCTGTTACCTGTATAGTAGGGCACCATCGCGTCCCCCCGCTACTATGTGAGGCGTTTACATTTCTGCTGTATACATACATACTCCGCACAAGCTGTCGTCCATTGAGCCCTAGACTACTTACGTACCGCCCTCCAGGCTCCAACAAGTCGCATGCGAAACCAGGATCCCGACTCCCGAAGGTGTGGAAAACCAGGCGACGTGGCGGGATGGAGTCTTGCTATTTTATTTTTATCTGATATTTTATTTTTATTGGTTAAGATTGGTGGAAAGGCTTGTTAGGTGCTCCTTGATGGAGTCTCGTCCTAGAAGCTCGAAATATTGCAGCGGATAACATCCGGGCGGGGCAGAGCTCGCAGTAGTCTGGACACTGGAGTGACGAGACATGCTCCAGAACACCGTCATCATGGACTAAAGTTCCCTCTCTCTAGTGCAAAGCTACCTAGGTACAGAGTAGTTAATCTAGGTTCTAGAAGTTAACTGCGCGCGAAGCGAGCAAAGTAAGCCTTAAATAACCTGTTGTTTTCTTGACATGTGATAAATATCACGTGACATTTGTATAAGATTGGTGCACGCATCCGAGGATCCTCATCGGCACAGATCATCTATAATCCGTGGGACGCCCAGGGGTAGAGTAGACGGATAGGAGCAGACTAGTCAACCAATCAACCACTCACTTCAACAATTGGGTTGAAATCACGTGATTTTTACAGTCTCCGATTGGTTAACTTGAATGTGCAGTAATGTGACTTTCTATCTAAATTACATGACTAGGTGACTTAACATGCAGGTTTTGTTTACCCCTTTTCCCTTACCTGCCTGCTTGCTAAATCACTTACTGAATTACTTGAATTGCTCGCTCAGTTGCTTGCTCAGTTACATGCTGAATTACTTGCTCAGTTGCTTGCTGAATTACTTGCTCAGTTACTTGCTGAATTGCATGCCTGCTAGATTAATTACTAGATATCTTAATCCTGTAACTGTAGAATTGAATCCTAATCTACCTACTACTAACCTACCGACTACCCTAGGCCAGCTTTGCGTTGCTTCGTGCGCAACCCCTGGCATTTCTGTCACGTGCCAAGAAACGACAGGTCCCTAATAATACAAGGCAAAGGTATTTATCCCTCCTCCAGTCAGTATTGAGTATGGTGAAAGTCAAAAAAAAAAAAAAAAAAAGGGAACGAGGAGATTCGATGTCGTTGGCGCTCAGGCCTCTGCTTCACTCTCATCAACCCTCAACTCATCAATCAGCGACTGTGTCAGCCTCTTCGCCGTTGAAATCGAGAGAAAAGGAAAGGGTAGAAGCAAATTAAATTGCTGAAATGGATGCAGTGGGGAAACCTAGGACCCGCGGAATCGCGGATGCTCCAGACAAGATTAGACCAGACCAGATTGACAGGCATGACGGAGCCGCAGGAACAACAACGGTGTCATGGATTATTCAACCTGAACCAGCTAATTATTGTGGTTGAACCAGCGGCCCAGAGTATCTGAGTATACACTGGATAGGCCATCGTCAACTGAGCTGCTCCTGCTACTGCTGTTACTACTGCTGCTGTATCCGTCGATAAAAGTACCGACTCTAGCAGTTCTTCCTTCCCTGCAGGACATCGAGCCGACCCTGGAGGGGAGGATCGCGAATCGTCCAATCCCTGTCAATATCAAGAATGCTGTCAGACCAGAGCCAAAAGAAACGAAAGGCCATCTCCGGAGTTAAACCTAAAATTCGAGGAAAAAGCAACAAGGACTCAGCACAATAGGAATCTCAGTCTTGACTCTTGCCTTGACCGGGCTTAGCAGGATCGTTGAGGGTGCGACACTCGACAGTCGACTAAGCTTGGGATGGCAGGAGTTGCAACTTGCACCTGCAGAAATGGCGCACGACGGGGCTCCTGCACGGCTGGTCGGAGATCATAATATACTTTCCTCATTCCAGCAGAGGATTTTCTCTCGGCGGAGTCCCCTGCGAGGGAACCGTTCTTGGAAGGCCTTTCAGAGTGTTTTCTGTGTGTTTTGCGAAGTGTTGCGAAGTATTGCGGTGTGTTGCGGTGTGTTGCGGTGTGCTGAATGCTATTATTATTATTATTATTGTTGGTCAGCTTGGGAAAGCAGGATGGATGACAACGAAGTACGAGGAAGCGAAGAAACAAAAGTACACAGACCTCTTCAACAGCGGTGTGATTGGGCCGGGGAAGCATGGATGAAGCTATCCAGCAGCAGGTCGCTCCAAAAGGCAGGGCACTAGGCAGGCAAAACCTCCACCAGCCAAGGTACTTTGTCTAGCGCCCGTCGTGACTTGATTCCGGGCGGCGAAAGGCGAACCGCCAGCTGCCCGTAGAAGTACGACGCACGCTGTCATTGCAGTTGTTGGTGGTCGACTGTCAGGCGTCGTGGGATGTTGTTTCAGCAGAAAATGGAACCGAATCCGCAAAAGAAATTAACAAGAGAAGACTTGCATAACTACTGTTATTATTATTACTCTGTATATTATTACCCTGGACAGAAGGATTTCTCTCCAGGCTTGATGGATTCGTCCTCGCTATTCCCCATCCAGCTTTACTTACCCTCCAGTATTAATATTATTATTAACTGTTCCGACAACATCATTAATATGGCAAACTACGGCCTCTCCGTCTCGACTCGCGATTGTGCTGCTGCTGCTGCTGCTGCTCTTGCTCTCTGACCTCGACGCCTACATAAGATTCTCAAGATCGCTTGCGCATCTTTTTCCTCTCTGAATCTGTCTCTACTCTCTTCCCTCCTCCTCCAAGCTCTTCGTCCCCCCACCTTCTTTTAGTTCCCTTCCCATCCCCAATTTGTCGGCCATCCACGCCTCAACCACTCCGTCAAATTCGGCGTCGCTCTCGTCTCGTGAGCTCTCTCCACATCCGGACTATGAGTGACAGTCCACCGTCCGTGAGCCGTTCATGATGGAAGGTTCCATCCCTTCGTCCAGTCTCGAGACTCCCACCCCTACTTCTTCCTCCTCACCCGCCACTCCGTCCGTATTCCGGCCTCGCAGATCTGAAGATTGGAACAAGTTCCGTCCCATCATCGAACAACTCTACCGCGATGATCAGTTAAAACTCAAAGATGTCAAAAGAATCATGGAGCGCCAGCATAATTTCGTTGCATCGTTTGTCCTCCTTTCTCTTTCTCTTTCGTTCTTTGCCCTTGTGCCCCTCATTGCTTTCTCTACCCCATATCTTGATCTATAACTCGTATTGTATTGCTTTTTATTCTCATCTTCTAGCATTTTCATTCGCTCCTCCTTCTCGGACCAAGAATTGTAATCGTCTAACACCCCTGCAGAGAAAAACAATATAAAGACCGCCTGGCGGCCTGGAACATCCGCAAGAATATCAAAGCCAAGGAAGTCAATATCATGATTCGCAAGCAGCAGAAGAGGGCCGCCAAAGGCAAGCAAACAGTCTTTCGGGTCGCCGGCCAGAAAGTCGACACCAAACGCATTGCCCGTTTCGTACGAAGATACGGAACGAACGTCGACAACAACAACGAGCCTCGCCCTGTCGAACCCCATCGAGACAGCCCCGACCCATGTATGTCCACACGGCCTGTTTACCCCGATGTGGCTGTTAATGTTGTAACAGCGACTCCTTCGGATATGAGCTATTATACTCCGGAGCCAGACGAAAGAGCTACGACGCTGTCTCCTCATCCAGATAACCATGTACATCCCTGTGAGACTCCTGACCCCAAGTTTTCCAGTGGCCCAAGAGTCGTTATTAATCAGGCCAACCACCCAGTTGATAACTTAAATTCCCTCCCCAACACCGAACGGGACGAAACAAAGTCCCTCTCGATCACTCTAAGCCCGGTCCTCTCCACAAATGATCCTCGAAAGCCCGTCGAAAGCACCATCTCTCCGATATCTGAGGATCCATGGGCAGCTCTGGCTAATTTTCAGAACCGCCTTTTGGAGCTCGGGGAAAGGCTCGATAGCTCGACAGCTGGGCTCTTTCCGGTCGACGACCCCAACCAACAACAGCAGCATTGACTCTGGAGCTGTTGAACAGTTCAGAAATGGCCGCTAAAATATGAATTATTATCTACCTTGATGGTGAACCAGATTGGAAAACATCCGCTCACCTTTTCTCCCGTTATGTTTGCTTCGAGGCCAGAGTCCTGTCACGGCCCATTGGTCTGCTATTGCTCTGTAATGTTACCATTTCTATTCGTGGAGGGTTCCACTCGGCGTTTATGACTCTTCCTTCATCATCTCCCCTTTATTCCTCTTCCAAAATGTGTTGATTATAGAACATGTATGTGCTTGAATTTATCTTGGAAGACGGTCTCTGCATGTAGGTTCGAAAAGCCTTTGGGCAGAAGGACAAAAGATGATGAGATGAAACAAGGATGGGACCAATGATTTGCTTCAACTTGATTCTAATGATACCCTTATATCTACTGTTCTTGATTATAGTTAATTTCTCCGCTATTCACTCAGCCAACCCCCGGATCCAAGAGCTATTGTCCAATTTTATATGCCGCCCGTCGCCACTCATCAAACTCTCCCTCGTTGGGCATCGACTTAGCAGACCCCAATAATGGTTCTACGGAGTACGGAGTATGGTCTAGGTCCTTTGATCGACCCGCCCAACACAAGATTGTCGCCCCTTGATGCCTAGAAGGAATGATCGGCCCACTGGGACGGGCCTAAATTGCTTTTTCCCCCAGGCTTCCACTTAACGAGGACGGAAGACCGAATCCTTGTGCAGATTGCGTTTACAGCGCATCCGTCTCGCCACCAACACTCCACGACGCAAGCTGCAATGGAGGATTGACATCAAGATCCGATAGCCACAACCTTGTTGCCACTTGAGCGTCCCAATGGGCAACGAACTGGTCAGCCAAGATCCACCTGGGCTTTTCCTCTGACAAAGTGACAACCCCTATCATTCTTCACCTGTGAAACTTTCGACTCTTGAGCCTCCGACCGCAAAGCCGAATCGGGCAGCAGGGCAGCCGTCAGATCAGGTTTCGCCAAAAGTCGAGTTCCAGCACGGACCAACGAACTGGGGACGATCAACGTGATTGACTCCAGGGGCTCCCGGCCCAGAAAGCATAAAACCAAAAGCTATTGCTGCCAATGGACCCTGCAGGAGCACTAAGGAACAAAAACGCGAGAGAGAAGGGCAAGCAAACACACCACACATCGAACGTCGGCCAGCGTCACACGATGGATCTGCAGCAAACACAAAAACCGGGAAGTAGTGGCCTCGGAGTCCACTGTGAGTTGGCGACTTGTGGAGCTTGCACCCCTCCGGACGGTCAGACAGCGGTGCACACAACGAATACTCAGGTCACTCGAATCGCGACCCAGGGGTAACCAACACCAAGCATGCGGGGAAACTGTTACCTGGGTGAATTCCAAATCAGAACCTGGAGATGAAATCCCGCACGAATCGGACGCCACCGCACGGATCGGGTTGGATTCAGGGACTAGGGTTCGGAAAAAGGAACCGTCGCGGCCTTGTAGCCTAGGGACTACTAAGGTGGTTCCATTCATCCCTGTGATTACAAGAACACGACCGCTAGACAGTTGCCTAATCTGGGTCTTCGCTTGCTTTTTTTTTTCCCGCTCGAGCAATGTATAAGATCCTGCTATGCTGGCCTCGGGGGATAGTGGTTTTGTCGAGGGCAGCGGAACCTTGACCCGGGGGCGTTGATCCCACACATTACTGCCAAGTGAGATGCCGGATGAGCAGATCTTGGGTAAGCTTGTCCCTGCCACACCACCGCTCATGTTCAAATCCCCAAGTGAGACGCAAATCGAGTTTGAGGCTAGTGAGAGGCCAATTTCAACTAGCCCTGCAGCCAAGACTACCCGGCATGCACTACTGGAGATTACCTGAGGTTTCAGACACAGAGGCACAAACTCATTTCGGCCTCAAGAGAGGGGATAATAATGCTACTCCGAAGACCAAGGGATCTGAACAGCAATAGTACCCCTACTCTGTCCTCCCACACGGCTAACAACCTCCCGTCCTGTTCTTTCCAATGTCCATCCTTTATACTGTCGTTTGACCTTATTTTCTCGCCCGCGAAGTTAGATAGTAACAGCAGTAAAAGACTACCAGAAGCTACACTTTCTTTGCACGGGGTGCTGTTAAGTACTACTTAAAAGGCCCTGCTGGGTATCTTGTGCTGGACTCTTATTACCCCCCAAGCCCTTACCAGTTATCCTAACGCCCATCATTAATATCACTAACACCTCCATCATGCCCGTACACTATACTCAGTGAGCGCTATAGTCTTGTCTACGCTGCCGACAAGCTCAGCAGCGACAGGTATAAAGGATGCAAAGGAGACAGTGCGCAAGGCTCTTAATACACTAGCCGTTGTCAACAAACTCCGGATAGAGAATATCAACTTCAACACTTATAAATTTGCCAAAACAGGGGTCACTGGTGAATATGCTCCCCTGTTGGACATCAATAGCCCTCTAACAGAGGAACAGGCAAGAAAGCAATCAACCAAGAGCAGTACCTTTGTCTACTCCATCCCCAAAGAGCTGAGGGAGGCAGCATGCATTATAGCCAAGTCTACACCCCCGGCAACTCCCGGGGAAGACAATAAGCAGATAGCTGCCGCGGCCCGTCGCAAGTATGCGCTGGATACCAATAACACGAATATCCCTCAGCAGGCACTCCTGTACCAGGATAGCTTTACTAGGTTAGCAGCGGACTAGCAGGTCTACTTCTACCCGGAGACTAGCAATGGCCTAGATAGAGTCATCAAAAGGGCAACAGAATTGTACTGGATAACCACAATCGTACAACATGGTGGAGATGCAGTATGTAACTGAACAGTAGACTAGATGTAATCCCGAAGATAACAGACACTAAGTAAAACTTTAGATACAGGGTGTAATGACAGTCCTTAAATACCCAATGTCCATCATATCTTGTCTATGCTCCCTCATAGTCTGTCTATGTTGCTATCCCCTAATGGTCCTAGCGTCATAGCCTGACTATGCCTCGATCGACACATTGTTACTCCGTTGCTGTCACAGCGTCGGCTGTGGCGCAGTAGGTTCATTGGCTGACAATGTCCGCGTTCTCTGACAATTAAGTTCTATACCCTGACAGGCATGATACAGCAGGGAATCTATATGGAAAATAGCAGTGGTGGGGTTTTTAGTGACCTGACTTTTGCCAGGAGTAATTTCAGTGCCTTCTTTGGTAATCAGCAATTCACGACCAGCCACTTAGTCTTTGTGAACTATACTACTCCGTACAGCGCTCTAGATTTACTAGGACTGGGCATGGATCATGCAAGATATTATTATTAAGTCTTGTAAAACTAGAATTATTATGATTCGCAGTACTAGTAGGCTAATAAGTAGCAGTCAGCCCGTGGATTCCATACTCCTTACTAATACTAATAGAAGAATACTAATTCCTACTATAAATTATACAGCATCCCTTCTTGCTGAGACTAGATATATAAACCAAAACTTCTTTACCTGTTAGACAGCCAGAACACGTGGTTTGGCTCTTGATATAGCCTTATAACGTCCAATCCAACCCTCTGCGACATGATGTAAGCATGAGTTCTTACGGGGAATCAGGACTGGATTTTGAAAGCAAGGTGATACTCACTAGAGCTTATATGGCAACTCGTAGATGCATTTAGCGGAAGAAAAAGAGAGAGAAAGGGATCAAAAACAAAAGGGACCTGCGGGAAATCCTAGGCCTCCTTGCCGACATCGTCAGCCTCTCTGGGTGCTTGTTCAGGTTTTCGAGAGGCATTTTTTGGCTTCTTGCCGTAGACAACCCGAAACAAGGAATACAGTCGCAGATGCTTAAGTTTAGGCTCGGCAATTTCTGCTTGCAGTTCCTGAATAAATGCCTTTGTGTCTTCTAATGACCATCCCAGTATCTTGGTAAAAAGACGTAGTGTGTACCCCTCTAGACCATGTCTCATATGCATGAGATATGAAACCCCTGCTTTTTCCCATGCTCTCCCTTCCATCCACTTACCATATGGGACCTAGGAACAGAAAAGAAAAAAAAAAAAAGGCATTTAGCCAGAGTGCTTTTGATTATACATCACCATCTCCAAAAAAAAGCTTTTATAGCCAATTTGGAGTAAGATACATCCAGTAAGAAGTAGGTGAAGACATACCTTGAATACCTCTTCGTGTATATCTATAAATCCCGCCTTCTCCATCATCTCCTTATGCTTCGCTCCCATGTTGATTGGCTTTCCAAACTTCTCTGCTGCTTCTACCATGAGTCTCTCCCATCGGCGTAGCAAAACCAAATTCTCCCCCTTTTCTTCACTCCCATTGTCCTCCTTCTCCGCGTCCCCACTTGGTGTATCCACGAAGAACTGTAGATCGTGATCGCGCACTTCAAACCACCCGCCTGGTAGAAGATGGTTGTAAGCATTATAATACAAGCTGTTATAGTCAGTAATCATGCCGCCAAGCGCAAAGCCCCGGATGAAGTGAAAGGCCCTGGCGGGCAGTGAACGGCCAGTTGCCCTCAAGCTCATGATGCACAGTCACATACGCTGGCCAGAGCCACGCACACCCAGGGTCAATGACAGCAATTCGCGTCCCAGAATATTTTTTCCTTGACGTTGTACATCCACGTTGTGCTGCGGGCGCCACAATCTAGGACCTTGGTACCTTTGTGCAGGAGGACCACTGGTGCGCTAACAAGATCTTGCCCTGTTGGCTCGAGGACTTTAGCCCAGGCAGTATTCAGGGAGCTATAGGACATCAGGGCGTCATCATCGTTAGGCCATGGAAATTCATCCTTGTGGCCGCGGTAGCGCCGGCCGTTTTCCATGGTGTGGTCGTGATACACTGGCGGGGAGTCGGCGGAGGGTGCGTATTTTGGTCTTGGCCTGAAGGTTGGGGGCTTGAATATAGCTGGGGTGGGCTGTGGGCGTTTAGGCATGTTGGAGGGGGTACCTCTAGGGCGGGATTGCTGTGATGGTAAGGGGAACAAGGAAAAAGGACCTCGGGGACTCAAAGTTGAGGGGTTTTGCGTGGCGGCGTCTTGGGGTCCTTTTAAGCTTGCATAGTCCTTTGTAGAGAGATTGCTGAGGTTTTTTTCAAACACGCGAACGTAGCATTCATGGTAATGCCATAGGTAGAGGTCACATACAATAGGATGAAGCCGTACCTCTGCCGGGGCTTACCATAAGAGAAAGTGTAATTCCTTCTATGTTAGCGATCAAGAGGCAGAGTCACCCCTACTCCTTCTGCAGTCGTGCGGCAGCGGAAACAACTTTACCGATCTTGACTGCTCCTAACCCAACATCTGGGACAGCCACTGCTATAACGATGCCTTCGCCAGAAGGCTCCGATTTTAAATCTACCGCTATTGCAACCCGGATCGCGTTTGTTGTAGCTATCCTTTATGCTCAGGTGATTATGTGATAACCTAGTCTTCAGAGACTATAAAGTATTTGCGAAGGTAGTATATTCATGCACTGTATGATATAGCCCAACTATTAGTGCGTCTGCTTTACATGTTACATAAACCAGAGCTAAGCGAATGCCATTGCCTATATATGAGAGCATGCTAATTTTGTGATACAAGTGATAATTCAAGGTTGATAGAATTGATATCATCTACTATTATCCAGGCGATAATATTATACCTATTCGGTGTTAACAACGGATTTTGGAGATGCAGTAAGAATGTGTTTAGTCGCAGGTCCAAAAAGCGATTTTTGCTCCACTCAGTAGAACAAATCTCTGAGGCGTCTGTATGAACATGGATTGGGATGAAACACCAAATAGAGTCCAGATGACAAACAATAGTGGTGGTGGTGCTGTGATATCGTTTATGTGGATGCTTAAAGTCATTATTTATGCCTAAGGCATAAAAGGCCCTGTAGGGTGCCTTAGTAATCAAACATAAACAAACACACCAGTGCCGCGTCAAGAGGTTGGTTGGCTATATTTTACGGCCGTGATTCACCGCCTAAGCATGTGTCCCACCGTCCCCGAATGGGGCAAAGGCCCGCCAGTGTCGCTATCTGGGTGCTATTGTAGACGGATGAATGACCACAACCAGCGAGCGTTACCTCGTAGTCGGACTACTACGGTATTTGGTAGTAGAAATTGCGAGTAGGAATCTGCTAGATCAGAGGACATGCATGGGCCGACTCCAATCTCTAGATCCGCTTACTATAATATTTGGTTCTAGTTAACTAGATCTTTTTTTTTTTTTTTGGTAGGATGAAGGAATTGGTGTTGAATGAACTAGTGCATCCTGCGTATGTTAATCACTAAGCACTGAATCAGAGACGTGGGTTGACATGGCATACAGCCCTACTTACGGAGTACTCCGTACGTAAGTAAAAAGCGCTTAGATATATGTACGGGGATCAGAACCCTACAGATATGGACAGCCTAACGACGAGACTGGAAGACTACAGATCTTCAGTATATTTTCGGTTTGGATATAAATGATGTCTAGCATTGGATATCATATTGTCACGGACAAGGTAACAGATAAGTAAAAAAAAAAAATATATAAAAAAAAGACAAGACAAAAGGTTTTGTACACGCCGCTGAAACAAGGATAAAGAAAAGAGGGGGAATTCCAATTAGAAGCGACATAATTGCCCAGCCCATATGCTGGGATAACGGCAATCCCACTCACTATTAGTGTCGTGGTGGGTAAATCATGTTCGAGAAGATATGGACGAGGGAAAGTTTGGCAAGAAGAAGGGGGGAAGGAAAATGTGAGGTCACAAGCTTATGAATAGAACGCGCTCTTTTGGAAACTCTCTGGGGAGATATCGCCCATCTTGCCCTTGAGCTCTGGCTTCTGTCCCAGGGGAGGAAGCTCATTCGCGACCTGTGACTGCATCGTGTTACTGCGGCTGCCTGCCTCACTGCCTGATGTGATTGCTTGCTGCGGTTTCCGTTGAATAGTCTCCATATATGGGCCTGGAAGGTAACCAACCCGGCCGTCGCGGGCACGGCAACGCCACCATTCCGATGCATTGCCCATCGGGTCAGATTTGCTGAGCACGGCGACAATGTCGCCCTTCTTCACCGCTAGATCAATGCCGTTGGTCTCTTGTGATTCGGGCGTGTAATCATAAAGCACTCGGCAGAAGTCCAGCTTGGACGGGTCTAGAGCCGCTTGAGTGGGTTCGCCGTTGGGGCCAATCATCATCTTCTGACGCTGTTCCTCCTGTGTGCGTGCAAGGGACTTGATCAGCCTGGTCATCAAGTATGGAAGACCAAAGAGCGCGACGAGGAACATCAAGAATGGCTTCCGTGACGGTCGTGGGTGCGCTGGGGATCCATCTGGAAGGGACGGAGAGCCGCCCATGAACGAGGCAAAGGCAGCTGGCGTAAGCGCAGTAGCATCCGCTGGTGGTGGACGACCGGTGATCTTGGCAATCAACGTTCTGAACCATCGGATTAATGTGAATATTCCTAGCGCAGAGCCAAGAGTGGTGCGCAGGTTTCCAAATTGCTCAGCGACGGAAACCATGGCTGCGAACGTTAGAATCAAACTCATCCTAGTCAAAAAGCGGAAAGGAAGCACTCACCGAAAAAAGAGCTGTGTGTCGCCATATAAGTACTTTCAAGCATCTGTGCAAATCCACCAAAAGCCCCGACAATACTCTCGATCATCTGGAAGGTCGTCTGTGTGCTTTGGCTGAAAGAATTCGTCAAGCTGTTGGGATCATTAGGATCGCCTTGCATGCCGCCGCCGCCGCCGTACATCCCCCCATATCCTCCCATACCGCCGCCGTACATCCCTCCTCCATAGCCTCCATAGCCACCATACATCGACCCCATGGACCCCATGGATCCCATTGTCCCCATCCCGCCGAAACGCGAATATGGGGAGGAGTAGCTGTTGTAGCCGCCATATCCTCCATATCCGGTGGATCCAAATCGTGATGCCCCATAGGGTGAATAATTTGAAGCGTTTTGGTTCGCAACGGTGCTTAGTGCGCTAGGACGAGAGGGTAAGGAGGGGGCAGCGATTGCGCTTGTTGTTGGAGTCGCTGCGGTCGGGGCAGCCGAAGATGTTGAGGCTGGGGCCATGGCGGTTGCGGTCGCAGGTAAAGCAGTACCTGGATAGGAAGACTTGTGAGAAGGGTTCCTCTTAAACAAGTTAAAAGGGGACTGTGGAATTTCTTACCAGCAGTGGCGCCGGCTCTCTCCCACGGCTTGGGTGGCGAAACGGACGCCATGGGGAACGCGAGGGAAAAAACTCAGTGCCGCATCAAGAGGTGTTCAGAAATGATTAGAGCAGCCTCCAGGGCTTATGATTTCAGGACCTCCTGAGAGCGTAAGAGCGATAAAATCTGAGTATGGGGAAGAAATCGTGGGGAGAAGAGATGAAGTTGACTCCGTTCGAGTGAACGTGACAAAGCGATCCAAGCAGTGGAGAAACTGGTCGAAGGCGAAATGCATGTGGCCGAAAATGCCGAGGCCCCGAGGAGAACGATTTCCATGGATGCCGAAATTTAACCGTCAACCTTGATAAGGCAGCCGAACAGTACTTACTCGTGCGGCCCGCATTCCGACAGAAATCTAGAGATATGGAGTATCAGGAGATATAAAACATGTCATGTTATGGTCTTAGTGATAATAATCATAGATATAAACATCTCTATCACGTTATATACAGTACAGTACCACGACCCTAAACCGGTAACCCCCGACCGAACGCCAGTCCCAAATAATACAAAATCCAGTGCCACGATTAACCCATCGCTCGTCATAGCTCATCGTGCATTTCGAGCACGGGGGGTGGAGGCTTCGGGAGTTGAACCTTCCAAGTTCGTGGTGCCACTGGG
This sequence comes from Aspergillus asperescens, assembly GCA_027569075.1. Lineage (NCBI taxonomy): Eukaryota > Fungi > Ascomycota > Eurotiomycetes > Eurotiales > Aspergillaceae > Aspergillus > Aspergillus asperescens. The sequence goes on along the minus strand of JAPDEH010000096.1, from coordinate 61,466 downwards.
AGACCTAGCCAATAACTCCAGAGACGGTTGGCTTCAAGGACGCCGAGCTCCCAACTATGAGATAACGTTAGAAATGCACACTATACTCAGCCAATAGCTTCGAGGCAATCACTTACAATGTTCTGGGTGCACTGACCCAGCTCTTCAGAACAAAAATAAAGGTATCCCATACCACGGAGAATTCGACCTTAATGTCGTCTATGATAGTGTCGCCCTCGCGTCGTACTCGTACCCGCTCCCAGGGCCGCTGTTGGGAGATATACTGATAGTCGGCATCGTCGCCGCCTTCGTAGTAGAATGTTGAGCCACCGTCTTTGACTAGACGCCGAGTTGTCTTGTCTCCTGGGCGGCTCTTCGCTGATGATGAACCGGCCGGGATGGCGAAGACCTGACCATCAGTAACCTCCATCGCACGATGGAAGCTCCGAACCGCAGCGATACTGTGGGAAATACGACCCAGCGTGTTGATCAAAGCCACCAGTTCAGTTCGTCGCAGCGGAGGGTTTTCGCCATTCTTGGTCTCATCGTACTCAAACAAAACCTTCAGTGCGGTACCATAGCCATTGACCTGGAGTTTGCCCCAGAGACGACACTTGTCGCACCCAACGCAGTCCATCAATCGACTCACGTTTCGGAATCGGTTTCGGAAATCTTCCTTGAGGTCTATACCGCTAGGGTCTTGGAACATGAGGTTCTCATCGAAGATCTGGGGGCGTTCGGCAAAGGTGGATGTCAGAAGCGATATCTTCTCTTTGGTTTCTTGGTCCTGCGCCGGATCGCTGATGCAGTACGTGTAGCCCTCCAGATGCTTCCGCAGCTTGGACACCGCGCGAGACACTAGCGCATAGTTGAAGTAGAGGTTCGAGATGCGCTCCGGATGATTGTGTAGTCGATTCTCAAAACATTGAAGGTTGGGATGCCACTGTCCGGTAGTTTGGTTAAAATAGTCCCAGCACAGATGTGTTGAGATGGACGCATGCATTCCACTAATGAGTCGATGAAAGACCCGCTTCTCAACACACTCATTATCCAGCGGTAACAAATCAGGTCGCTTCAATTCCTTCTCGAGCACATTTCGGAAGTCCTGCATGGCCTGAAGCCCGCCCATATGAGGGAAGGAAGACTGCTCGAGTGCCGGTACCGGTTTCAAAAAGCAGTTTTCCCGATAGATTGCGTCCCAGACTTGATTCGCTCCGGCTCCGGCGTATCCCGTGAAACGCTCGGGGTTGTCGACCAAGCTGACATAGTCGCCCTTTCCGCTAGCCCCTTCGTCTTCGGGGACACAGTAGTCCCGGTCATCGCACTCGTCATCGTACTCAACCACGCAACTTTCTCCAACGTTCTCTCCTAGCATTCCCTGCAACGGTCGATCCCGCGGCCTCTCATGCTGCTGCTGGCGACCCGGATGGTCGGCCTTTGGGCCTTCAAGTTTACTCAGCTCCTCCGCGCGCCACATTAATGGGATGTCATCTTCTGAGTCTATAGTATTCACCGCGCACGCAATGTTCCCGCACATGCTTTCGGAATCCGACCAGAACGGACATACTTTATTAAAGAGGTTGAGGCGGTAGTATGAGAAGAAATCGGTTTCTTGTGTGATGGTTTGGAGGAGGGAGTAGACTTGGTCGTTGAGAGCGTCGATTTTGTGGTAGGAGACACAGGTGTCCGAGACCATGGCGCTGGGATCGATCTGAGAGAAAAGGTGGATTATCAGACTATGCAATTTCTTCAAGGCGAGGAAGTAGAATAACTTACCGCACAGGTGTCATGATCGTGTTGTACTGGCGACTGATTGTGCTTGTCAGCGCTGGCCATGCTCATGAATCCGAACACGGCCAAGTAGAATGTTTTGGCTGCAGAGCGCATTTTCACGACAGTATTGCAGTGCACAGCAACAATTGCAGTATCAGGTATAGAAGAGTAAATGCAGCTGAATCAGATCGGTATCAAAGAGGGTGGAGAAGCCTAGTTGCGGCTTCACAAGAAAAGAACGGCAGTAGATTAGAACAAGGCCATATGGGTTCAGGATGTCAGTGAAGGAATCCAAGATCAAAAAGCAAGTTGCAACAGAGGTTGCGATGATATGAAGGAAAGAAAAAGTCCAGCGGCGAAGATATGAAGGAGTGGCAGCTTCAAAGTGGACAAGCTGTCCTTGGTGGCGGAGTTTTGTATGAAAGATCATCCGATCGCTTTATTTGATAAATGGACGATTTCTTGGCAACTTATTGATCAGTTCACTGTGTCTCTTCAGCACAACTGTTATTGATGCAAAAATAGAGACTAGCACTCTATCTGAAGCAACAATAATCAGCCCAAACGCAAGAGTCAACACTCACCCGATGTTTCCATCTCATGTTTCTCCGCCATATCCGACGCCATCAATATGATTAATCAGCGCGAAAATGGCCCTTCATTCCCTTTCATTCCCCAACATTCCCTTTTGTTCTCCCTGATATTCAAACCAAACACCTGTCCTCTGCTCTATTATTGCAGATCTCCATCAGCAGGCACCGTCTGGCGTACTCCGTACACCGTGGCAAGATTGAGCATGGGGAAGCGGTACATTCCAGTCCTTGAAAGGGGTTTGTCTGTCAGGCCACCAGGGTCCAGGGGGCAGGTTATGCAGTGCGTGCCGACTGACTCCAACTAACAAGAACACGATGTCGGATGAGTCGATGGCTCGTCCACCTTACATGATGCGGTCAGCAGTAGAAGTCTGGAAGCCCAGAAGATCCACTAGAGTATGACGCGTTCGATGCAAAGTCCTAGTACCGCACGAGATGTGACAGACCCCAGATTAATGGCAATAAACCAACTTTACACACAGAACGGGTTACATATATACTTTCTTGGCTGCAAGGGCCCCTTGATTGGGCTTCCTGAGGCACCTCCTGTCTGTAACTGTACACGGTATGGATTACAGAGTGCATCGCTCGTTACACACAAAGTTACACTCCTCTATAGCGTCTACTTGATATCATCAATATATGCATGCGCTTTGGTCGATCATTTGGATTGTATTAGGTTGGGAGTCTTCGTTCAGTCGTGGACTCGTGATAGAAGTGTGTATCGAGAGGCATGCTCTGTTGTCGACCCAGGCCCACCCCAGCCGCCCAACCTTGCAAGGCCTGTTTTTTGAGGAATACAAGCATAAGAACGAGTACATGGATTTAACCCAGGTCCGTCCCAGTCTCCCGACCAGGGCCTGAACATTGGACAAAATGTCCAAAAACAAAACATATCTGGGTCAGGCCTGACAACCCTTTCACTTAGATACATGAATATAACCCCAATAGTCCAGTTTGTTTAACTCCATCAACTCCTTGCGTATGGGTATAGGAGTCACTAGATAATAAAAGAAGAAGTAATAAAAAGTTAAATAATAAAAATCCATCCACTAGGTCGAAGCCCTGTGCTTCCGACGGAAGACGTTGCGGATCGGAGCAAACGGCTTTGCTGGCGTGTTGTAAAATGGGTCGTTTCTGAAGTCCTCATCGGTGAATTTCTCGAGACATGTTAGTTTTATGCTCTGGCTTGATATCAAACGAGGAGTAAGAAGATAATAGCTTACCAGGCCCGGAATGCGGGCAAAGTTGCCATAGTCGTTCATCATATTGTGACCTTCTTCGTAGTCATAGGTCTGGCCTTCTCGGTCGGTGTGACCAGGAGGGAAGAAAGCGACCCCATCGAGAGGTCGGTGGCTGTCGATGGCGTCGGCGATCTTGTGGTATGGGGTTGCCTTGAGAGCCTCGGCGTTGGACTCGCGGAGGGCTTCGATGGGGCTGTGGCGGTTGTTATGGTTGCGCTCTGGGTAGACAACATCATATGGTCCTTCGTGGTGGTAGGAGACCCGGGCTGCCGTATCCAAGCGGTCGATGATGTCGGGGTTGACGAGTTGAGATCGGCGGACCTTTTGTCTAGAATGACGTCTTCCACGGTTGTACTGGGAAGCATCGAAGAGAAAATTGGCGTAGTCAGAAGACGGGGCTGAGAATGAACGTCTCTGTCTGATGGAAGACCGAGATGGCGATGGCGAGAGAAAGCGTTGGTATGGGCTGTGGCTGCCTAGAGACGAGTTGGAGTCCATACTCATATCGCTGGGCCCGTGGGCGCTGATGAACATGGGGTAGGAGTGATCCATTTGATAGCGATTCATCCTGGAATCGAGATGGGCGAAGCCGAATAAAATAGTAAAATAGTAGGTCGATGTGCTCGGGCACAGAAGACTCTGTAAGGCGTAAGCGGGAGGTGATAGTACGAGGCACCAGCGACGCCCCACGTAGATGTTGAGAGTGGTTTGGTGGGGCTTGAGCAGTTATTGATGCAAGGAAGTATATAGACTCGATGCGTCACTTGTTTTGGCACTATGGCAGATCGTTTGGTATATGAGGTGATAGTTGTAAGATGGAGCGAGGGAGCTGCAGTCGCTGGGAGCTGAGCGAAGGATATATACTCTCCAAGACTTAAAAAAAAGAGCCATGCCTCTCCGTCAGACTTCCCCACGGCCCTCGCCTCCGACCCTCTGGGCTGTGTGGGTGACGTGAGAGACTCCAGGCTGACGCATGATGGACTCCGTTCCAGTCAAATCGTTATCGATAAGGCACGAACCTTTCCGAACTGGGTGTAGCCCCTGTTCATTTCGGGAATAGACCACGGAATTGGCGGGAGCGCTAGGCCTCTTCAGTTACATTGGCTCCAGGCGATGATGAAAAGACGGACCACAACTCCCTCCTTCGAGACCCAAATGCTTGGGAATCGAGGTCTAGAACTGCAAGGCTACAAAACATTTATACCTCTCGCCCAGTTCTAGCTTTTTTACCAAAGATTTATCGACGGAGACTGTTCTGTTCTTTTTAAGTCAAAAGTATGATCAGCAGACTCGCCCACTGAGTCTAGGCGCCACGCAGCTGATGGAATGAGAATTATTCTTAAGCGAGGCGCAGTGGCGCTCTCGTTGCAGTATTACGAGTGATTAGCATTAATAAATTTTCAACCTTCCCTGACTAACAAGAATCTAGAGACGAAATTGCGCTTTGATTTAAGGTTATTCTTAGTATGATGGGGCTAGCGACGATGGTCTCGATCTAGTCCTACTACGGAGTACTGAGTCTAGCCTCGAACTTCCCAGCCTTCTGCTCTTCCTAATCGGGTTAAGACCCAGTTCAGCCCTGACGCTTGTCCCAGGAACTACAACCCTGAATGACGACGACACTACTCTAGATTACCAAAGCGGTCCTCTAAATATTCTAGACAAATGATCTCATTCCATGACACTTGTGAGGAAGTAATTAAACTGCCCTACGCTGTCCTACACTGCCAGCTAGCCACATTCATCCCGTCGTAGTACCCAAAGATGAGACTGTGATTGCCAGCTCCATAGACAGCATCGCCACTACTACAGCCAATACCTCTAGACGAAGCAGAAACTAACTATATTAGCAAATAGTTCCCTCTGTTTAGCAAGGCGCCGCTGAGGTCAACACGTGTAAAAAGTACACTCAACGGTGGAGTTGGATAAAGTCGGGGCAATGTTGATATTAAATAGTCTTCCCACCCTAGTTTCATTAAAAATCAAGTGGCTAGAATATCTATACCTGGCTCTTCAGAAGTTCAGGCAAATTGAAAGAAAGGATACACATACCCTGAAGGCCGGTTGCTTCATGTCGTGTAGCCTAGATAGGTTTCTACATAGGGCGGGGGCCCAGAGGGGTAACTCAGGTTGAGCTATTTGCAGCAGAACAATGTTAGAGTAGCGATATAGCCCAAAAAAATAATGCCGATTCGTACCGCTGCTATAATATCACCCTGTCCAACCGTCTCTGGGACTAGCACAGCGAGCAACAGCGAGGATACAGTTTGGGTGAGTTTCATTGTAGTCAACCTGTATTTTGAGGGAAGTGTAGATCTGTCGGGTACTAGTAATTATTTAAGAGCTGCGCTCCATGCAGCTTTGATGTGTAGAACTTGGATATAAGCAGCTAAATACAGTTGTCACCTAAAGACAATAGGGATCTTGATGATATTGTACTATGTAGTACTCGCAGGCGGAGATATCCCATCCTAAGGAGCCACGGCGACCAATAAAACTTCCAACATAATAACAAAGAAACCTCAGAACGAAAGGAGCAGACAAACGGTGAGAAAGTCATAGCTGACTTGGGCACCTTGGCGGGTGAAGCTGGATAATCGACAGGTACTATAGTACCTGATTAGCATCCCTAGCCTCCATTGCCCTGTGGAACAAAAGCATGTGGTTCATGGGATCATGGCAGTAGGTTCGGTGAGGCACCAAACTATAATATTTTTTTCCTGCTACTCTGACTGTTCAACCGAGGAAAGTTGGTGGAGAAAGCTTCCAGGCACTCGGGGAAGGTTTGCCAGCCTATCCATTCGTCCCAACCATCACTGATGACGCTGACATGTTGGCGGCCGCATCCATGGGAATTATCTCAAGTGGATGAGGGAAGGAATACCACAACCAGAAAAGTGAGCCTGAGCAGTTGTGATTTCAAAAGGATCAAAACCCAGGAAACCATTGCTCTATTATTATTCTAAGCCTGTGCTCAAGTTGTCTCATCTAGGGGCATAAACCAGACCTGAAGCTCTCCAAGGAGGCCTGGGTTGAGTCGGTGACCCTTATGTAGATTTTTATGCGGCTGCATTGCTGACTAACATTAGATAATCACGTGGCCAGTATACCCAGACCATCAATTGTCAGTCGAGTTGGTAGGAAAACTGGAGCCTCCGATGAAATAGACCTGTTGAAATGATGTTCTGTTTGGACGGCATGCGCTATGGCTCTGGTGCAATATTCTGACTCGGAATCGGACTCAGAGCACGAAGCTCCTCCTAGAAAAATAAATAAACCAAGCGAGGACACATCAGGCCGTAAGCTAGCCTCATCACTGCCCCCACTGCCAGCGTCATTCCACGATCTTTATGCATCTAGCATCAGGGTCAGTGTCAGAGATGACCCGAGTCTCCATGGGGGTCGTAAGAGGGCCATTCCTCATGTCAAGGGAAACTGGCCTACCCATATATATCTCGAGTGTACGTCTCACGCCTCTGTTTGTTTTACCTGTATACTAAGATTTGCAGGGTGCCCGTCAAAAGAGGAGCTCGGGATCCTGGGTAACATAATTACTCGAACTGAGCTCATGTTTCAAGGAGAGCGGGCGAAACTCCATAGTCTCTTGCATAGTGATCTTGGAGCACAGCTCCCACTTCATATTAGCCTTTCAAGGCCGGTGGTTCTTCGAACGGAGGAGAGACAGCCATTTATGGACGCGTTTGAAGCCGCGCTTAAGGATTCTGATATATCACCGTCAGTTACCTGGTTTTTACCCCTTGTTATATAATTCATGCTAACTTTCCCGGTTAGATTAGAGGTTCAAGTCGAGAGTTTGGACTGGGTTTCGAATTCTGAAAAGACACGGTGGTTTTACGTCCTCCGGGCAAAACGGCAGGATAAAAATTGCTTGAATCGACTCCTACAGATTTCCAATCACTCACTCAGTCGCTTTGGCCAACCACCTTTATACGGACCAGTATCAGATTCTTTGAAATCCGGCGGACCCAGCAAACTTGCTTCACCAGGCGATTACACTGAATGTTTTCATGTCTCTATTGCATGGAGCCTGACGGAGCCATCTGCCGATGACAGGAAACGCATGAAGAGCATAGACCTTCAGGAGCTTGCTGCTCTTAGGATAAATTTTGATTGTGTCAAGGCGAAGGTCGGTAACAATGTTTCGATCATACCGCTTTGAGCCATACGTCGCAAACAACCACAAACCGAGGTAGTACTCAGCCATGAGAATGGGTAACCGGAGCAAATAATTGTGCTGGAGATGCAGATAAATTCTCAGTCCGCAGATCAACGCTCTGTGGATTTCGTATAGCCATTTACTTAGATATCGGAGAATTCTTGTACTCTTCACTTCTCACAACACGCTAAACAGATTGGAGAAGGACTCTACAGACACCCAGACTCGGTATTTAGGATTCCAAAGGGTATATTATTCCCTTTCACCCGTACCTCTCTCCGTCTATCCCTCTAGATCTTGGTAATTAATTCTGTAATATTACCGTAATATTTATATATAACTCTCAAGCAATGAGGCGCCTCAGCTGCTCCCCTTTTTCGTCCCCTTCCCCTCTCCAACAACGCGTCGAACGAATCCTTCGCTCGTCAGTGTTAAGGACACCCTAGAAGATGTCCCAAATGCAAGTCCCACCCGTAACCCTCGTGAGTAATCCCATCCAGACCTTCCAAACAATCCACTCCTCTTTTAACTTACCAAACTCACTAGCAAGACCTCCAAGCCTTCCACACCAAACATTTCCCAACAACTACTACTATCAAACCTCTACAACCCTGCCAAAGCCAAAGCCAGATCCACGATACCCACGATGCTCACGAGGAAAATCATAATGCCGATGACGACGACCTCGGCTATTATCCTGACGGGGTAAAACGCACGCTCACGGACGAACAAATTCGTATTTTTCGACATAGTGAGGTCCACGCGCTTCTGAGGGAGAGGCAAATAAGGGAGGAGAATGAGGAGTATGAGAGGAAGTTTGGGGATAATATCCAGGCTGGCGCCGGTGATACTACAGGTGAAGGGGGTTTGGAGAAGACGGTTGCCTCTGCCTCTCCTGATCAGAATGATCGTGATCAGGCTAAGCTTAACGTGAAGGTAGTAGCTGGGACGAAACGCTCTGCGGGTGAAACTGGAGCTGGCTCAAGCGAACCGGTTGCGAAAAGGCAGTCGACGTCGACTGGTCCTGGGGATGTGCATCTGGATTACAATGAGGAGAGTGTTGCTCCCAGGCCTAGTCGTGGGCATGGGCAGACAGCTTCTCAGTTTGCGGGACGGAGGATAGTTTCGTACGATGATTGAGGTTTAGGTCTGGTCCGAAAGGGTTTGTGGAAATATTCTCGACATTGCTTGACTATGAGACTTGGTGGATGTTCGGTTGTGCGGTGAGTTACTTGATTTCCCTTTTGCCTTTTTAACTGCTCCCCCCTATTCTATGATGAAATCATCGTATCAGTCATCCTTAGTCGGAACGCCATACCATGAGGTACATGTGTGAGGCTTTGACGACTTCAATCTTCTCTCTGAACTTGTTGTTTCTATCTAATCGTTCTCCGAATGTTGCTGGAGATGGTGTGCTAATTATCTTAATAAATTCGTAGTGTACGCCGTTCTATCTATACTTGGCAAGACGCTGAGCTGCTCAAAGTCTTGTATAAAAGCGGCATGCGCTTGTATGCGGTCTATTACGCAGATGTTGCCAGCTAGGTTAATAGTATCTTCCAGATGCTTATTGTTAGCCTCGTTTAGGTCAGCTGTATCCGCCTCTGTTCCGGAACCAGAGCCCAGAAAATAGCCATGCTAATCAGCAAGCCTATCATTATTGGCTGTAAGACCTCGACTCCCGCCCGAGAAGCTACCGCGCCGGTCAAGAACGGGAATGCAGCACACCCAGCTGAGCCGAAGCTGGCGGTGAACCCTGACGGAGTGTTAGAAAACTCGGTTACCCTGTTAATGGTGTTCAAAATGGGATAGACGGTTCTTTCACGTACCTATCGCCCCGAGATGGAGCTCTGGTGGAATCACTTGGGTGAGGACATAGAGTCCGACTGGGTAGAATGGGCCGATGAAGAATCCTGCATGAATCAAGGTTAGATATCTACCCGGTACTGTATTATGTCTTTAGCGTCGCCGGTTGCTTACCTAGCAAACAAACCGAGATAGCATTGATCAAAATGTTTGGAATGAGCCAGAACATGAGCTGGCATGTGATTGCTAGCGCAATGTATATGAAGACCATGCGTCTCTCACCAAACCGATGCGTCACATCTACCAGGGCGATTCGACCCAAAGTAAAACCGCACCAGAAGATGGATGCAACGTAGCCAACCTTTTCAGGGTCGCCATTCCGCACCGCGACCAGAAACTGGACTAGCCATCCTAGAATAATCATTAGCCATGCCTTCAGGCAGATATCAAAACGAGTTTGAGGATTGCTATACCGCCAAGAGTTATTTCAGCCCCAGAATAAAGGAAGAAAAACATAGTGAGAAACCAGAGCGACCGATGCGACAGAGTTTCCCGCAGCTCACGGCCCGGAGCCCCCTTGTTGGCACCAGTATCATTCGGCCTAAACAGACCATGGCGAAAGGTCCAAGCGTTGAACGAAAGATTAATCACGCCAAGAACAAGCGAGATAAGGTAGTATAGCTGCCACCTCGGAGTATGCGCCGCGATGGGATTAGCAACAAGAGGGGCGAAGATGGTACCGACGCCGTAGACTGCATGGAGAACGCCTAGCCAGCGGTGCGAGTTGCGGACGGTGACAGTGAAGCTATTCGCCTGGGCATCGGCGATACCCAGCCCAAACCCCGTGAAGACGAATGCGATGAGGAAGAAAGGGAACGAGGGCGCCCAGAACATGAGTGCATAGCCAGCGGATTGAAATGCAACGCCGAGGACCAGCGTGCCGCCCGTGCCTAGGACGGAGCAGATGTGGATGTTGGCGAAGGATGCGGTGAACCCGCCGATGAAGTTGACGAGGTAGATGTAGGATATCTCGAGAAGGCCAATCTGGAACCATGGCTGGATGTAAGGGATCAGAGGGCCGAGTGCAGCATCTGCCGTTCGTTTTTCATTGTTAGATCATTTGGAAGAGTATAGAGCATGGGACGAGATCCTACCATTGAAACCTGCGCAGAGAATCGAGAAGTTCGTGCTGATAATCTTTGTGTACACATCTCGGGCGTCAGAGGAAGTAACCTTGGATGCTGGGGAGTCCGAGTCTGAGTCGTCCTCGGGCAGACCAGCACTCTCGAGGTACGGCTCATGCTCTGATGATTGAGTCATGCTCAAAAATAGGCGGTTTTATTCAACCAAGATAGCCGTCGAAGATATTGAGCGGCTAGGTAGTTGCCTGGCTTCCCCCAGATCCGCGATAGCTCTTATCAATCGTGCGTTTGTTGTTTCCGAGTCGAGCTCTAGCCTCGAGTGATTTGCAATCTTCGGAGGGGTAAACCAACCCACTACCCAGTCTAACGGCCGCAAAAGAAAGAACGGCGGAGCAGGGTGGGAGAGTCTAGAGATAGCTTCAAAAGGATGGCATTCGATTGGTGCCTAGACCTATAGTCGGGGGGATTCTCCAACCAGCTCTGGTTGCACAGGGTCATTGCGCTTGGACTTGGAGACGTGGGGGTTCTCCTGCTTATCCTAATTCCTTGAACCCCGCATCCAAGTGCAGCAGGAATCTGTCCTTGACTTAAACGGTCATCTCCGTCTCATCCCGATTTTCATTCATGTTGAATATAGGACTCTCTCGACTCGAGGGATTGATTAGCTTATGTCGACCTTTAGTGACCGCTAGTAACTTGCTTCAACGCAGAACTTACCGTTAGTCAGCGCCCGCTCGGTCATTTCCAGTCATTCCTTGTATCGTTTTTATTTCCTATTTCAGTTAGTTAGATTACCCCTATTTCTCCTGTATTTAGTGCAGTATCGCTGCTAGATTCAAGGAATCAGACCTTCATATTCTTGTGGTTGTGGACCGAATATTACGTACGCCGCGAGTTCCGACAGCTTATTATGGGATATGGCGGTGGGGAGTACGGAGTACAAATTGCGCTTATAACCTTAAGTAGTTGACTAGTGCAACAATGTTCATAATCTGCATATTTATGTTCACAACTCTGACAAGAACGGAAGGATTCTAGAAGGGAGAGAAATTCCCGGAGTTGACTCGCGGTAGGTCCGATCAAATCCTGACAGGCTGACGCCACAATCTTAAGCCCGAGCTTGATCTGCCTGAACCAATAATGCTGTCTCTTCCAAGGCCTTTAGACTGTCGATCGCAGGCTGAGCTGCTAAACTGAGGCTACTGAGTATACTCACCTCACGACTGAGGATTATTTAAGAACCTCATAATTGCATGATATTCCAGCCTTGCAAATCAATAATAAACGCGCGACGACTTGCCGGTAGTCTCCGGCATCGGAGGCAATGAAGAAAATTTCCCCAGTTTCTGGCAATTTCTGTTACGTCGCGGCAGTCCATTCGCGGCGTTCGGCCCACCAGAACCGCGCGATGGCAGCGATCTTGTCCCGGTGGCGGAGACGAAGTTTCCTTCGGTTGACTCGGGCTGCAGCAGTATACGGCCCAGCCTGTCGAAGCTTCATCGGTGGCTTTGGGGCTTGAACTTTTTATTCCACCTCTCAATCTCGCCTCTCCACCTTGCCATTCTCTCTCTCTTCCATTCCCGTATATACCCAGGCCGCCGACCGACTCGCAGTCTTTCCTTCCTCGTATCGGCCTCCTACTGTCCTTCCTCGACCATACCCCCAACTCCTTCGCTACCTCCTGTCGATCTTTCTCTTGTTATCACGTCTCTCGCCAAACTCATGACTCAAAGCACATCCGAGGCCCCGGCACCCTACGACCAGGAGCCATGGGGTAATGTCACTGCGGATGAGGCTTCTTTCGGCAGGGACGAGAAGAAGAATGATGTGCCCCCGTACGCGCAGGACGCCTTCGGTGATGAGGAGTTTGCAGAAGTCAAGTACAAGACCTTGAGGTGGTGGTACGCAACCGATGATTCCAATTGAACGCATTTATATACAGGAGTAACCTGACTTTCTTCTCACAGGCAATGCGGTCTGCTCATGGTGGCCGAAACGGTGTCGCTTGGTGTTCTCTCATTACCCGCCGCCGTTGCAGGTTTGGGTCTTGTTCCGTACGTCTTCTACTTCGTCCTATACATATCTGCTTCCGACTCGCGAAGGACTGTTCGCTGATATACTACATACTACAGAGCCGTCATTATCCTTCTTGCGCTGGGAATCTTTGCGACATACACGGGCTACGTCATTGGACAATTCAAAATGAGGTTTCCCCAGGTGACGAATATGGCAGACGCGGGTGAGGTTTTGGCAGGAAAATGGGGCCGCGAGATCCTGGGAGTTGCTCAGATGCTGTTCTTCATCTTCGTCATGGCGAGCCATCTGCTCACTTTTACTGTCGCTATGAACACTATCACGAACCACGGCACGTGCTCAATCGTCTTTGGGATCGTGGGAATGATCATCTCGTTCATTCTCTGTTTGCCTCGGACTCTCGAGAAGATGTCCTGGCTTTCTCTAGTTTGTATGCGCAGCGCCCTCGCTACTTTTGTGCACCCAGCTAACCCGAACACAGCATTTATTAGTATTTTCTCGGCTGTCATGGTTTGTATGATTGGCGTGGGCATCACGAAGCCAGGAGTAGACAAGGTGGAGGCTGTTGTTGATACCAACCTCTACCATGGTTTCACTGCGGTGACCAACATTGTCTTTGCTTTCTGTATGTTCTATCCCATTCCCCCCAGTCCCTCGAGACTCAAATAGTAATGGCAACAGGTGGACACGCTGCTTTCTTCGGACTCGCAGCAGAACTGAAAGATCCCCGCGACTTCCCCAAAGGACTCTGCCTCCTCCAAGGAATCGACATCTCGCTCTACCTCATTGCAGCCGTCGTGATTTACCGTTATGGCGGAGCAGATGTCAGCTCACCAGCCCTAGGCTCTGCAGGCCCAATAGTCGGCAAAGTTGCCTACGGCATTGCTCTCCCTACTGTATGTCCCAAAAATCCACCCACCATATCCATCCCCAAAAAGGTCAAAAATTAACAAAACCCCCCACAGATCCTCATCGCTGGCGTCATCTACGGCCACGTCGCCTCAAAATACATCTACATCCGCATCTTCCGCGGCTCCGACCGCATGCACAAGCGCGATTTCGTCGCCGTCGGCTCCTGGGTCGCAATCGCCCTCACCCTCTGGATCCTAGCCTGGATCATTGCCTCCGCAATCCCAGTCTTCAGTCACCTCCTCAGTCTAATCACGGCCCTCTTCGCAAGCTGGTTCACCTACGGCCTCCCCGGCATCTTCTGGCTCTACATGAACAAGGGCATTTGGTTCTCGAACTGGAAGAAAACAGCCCTGACGTTCTTGAACCTCCTTGCTTTTGCGGTTGGGGCTACACTTTGTGGAATGGGGCTGTGGGTTTCGGGGAAGGCGTTGCATGATAATCCTAGTAGTGCGAGTTTCTCTTGTGCGAACAACGCTAACTAGACCCGGGGTATACGTAGTATATACTATGGGTTGGGTTTGGTCGGTTAGGGGTGTACAATTATGCACATACTTTGGTACATATTTCTTGGGGTTTCTGCTGGCGTTGTGGGGTTTACTCTCCGTTTATTTGTTGGGGGTTTTCTTCTTCTTCTGCGTGGGTTAAGGCATTGACTGCGTCGTATAAATACCTCTTCTATTGCATTGCATAGCCTTCACCTTTACTATTTAATTGAGCTTGATGCTTACGATTTTACTATGATGATGGTCTAAGGATTGATGTGATGGTAAACCGGTGTACGTAAGTATACGAAAAGTATTATACTATGTATGCGAGAAGGAATAATGGAATTAGGGAAGCGTATACTGCATATTTCCTCCATCTCTCCCTATCAGATGATATTACACATCATAAGACTGGATGCAGGCTATCCACCCCATGCAATTCCAACACAATCAAACACAGGAGAGTCCGGCAAAGGCTCATAATTATCTGACCTAAAACACTGCACAACACCAGGGTGCAGTATCCCAAGAAACCCCTTCAAGTGGTTTCATGTCAAGTGCCTCAACCATGACACTCCTCAAAAATGTGAACAAGACCACCATTCCCCGACCTTCTAACAGTTTCTATCCAGCTTGATTCAACCTCTAGCTCCAGTACCTTTACCAAGTATCACATACCATATACCGCCTTCACATACACTTTCACATAATATCTCTCGGCAGAATTAACAAATCCAAAGTCATTACCAACATTAACATAAGCAATCTTTACCCAGCTCCCTTTTCTGATGATATCCCTATCATCAAGCTGGAGACCATCTCGCTGGCAAAGCTCCTCACAAAAGACCCTGCAGAAGCTCAGCGCATGTTTGCCATCTACCAGAATCCAGGCTTCCTCTATCTTAACCTGACAGACCATCCGGATAGGTTGCAAATGCTTCGCAACATAATCAGCTGCTATTAATTGGGTCAGAGTATTTCCCCCAAGCTGCTAATAAAGGAAAAGAAGACATTTAAGACAAGAGACCGCATTGGGGTCTTCAATATAGGGTAAGTGTATTATTAACCAGAAATGCTTCCTTTGGAATAGGAAAGGGGAGGTTAACTAACTTGATTGTTTCTTAAGTATTTCACAAAGGACGTCTTATCCAATGGAGAGCCTCAATACAGTGAGACTATTAATATAGGTAGTTCTTTTCCTTTCTTCTTTCTTTATCCCTACTTCCTTTGCACCTTCTCTTTACTGTTATAGCAGGCCAAACAATTTAAGGCTCAGCTGATAACCTGGGCCGTGGATCTAAATCCCAATAACTAAATTCTTTGCTCTACCCAGTAAATACCAGAAGAATTCCTAATTACCCTCCTGGCTGGCCCTATACATGGACCTGTACCGCATGACCATGCAGCAAGATAACCAGCTCACCAACATGATTTTTAGTATCCTGGAAGACACCTTCCAGCTAGAACCTGGCATAATAACCCTCGGCCCACCAACTAGAAGACCCCTCTAGTGACTTCCTGCAGCTGCTGCGCTACACGGGCATCAAGCCAGGCATCATGGATCAGCTTACATTCCCCACGCATAAAGATGCTATCAGCCTGGCCATCCTCTTCACTTGGTTCGGCAGGCTCCAAATCCCCGCCGCGAATGCCACCTGGTTAGGGCCTGAAGTAGTTACTAAAGACAGCTGGCGCTGGGTCAAGCCCGTGCCGGGCACCGCCACCATCAACCTAGGCAATGCAATGGAGATCCTGACAAATAAAGTTCTTAAATCAGGCTTGCACCGCGTGGTGCGGACTTCCTGGCCCCCAGGCGCCCTTTAACAAGTACAGCATGCTGATTGGCACGCAGCCGAACAATTGCCTGCCCATGGTACCCTTTTCAGGCAGTCCAATCATTCCGGCACAAACCGCGGAGCAGCAGCAGGCGCCTGTACTGACCAGTTAGGAATAGGGTACTAGCAAGACAAGAATAAGAAGGTGTTGACCTTCCAGATTTGATTCTTTTTATCAGACAGACAGAAGGAAGGAGGCATGCAGCCATCAGCACTAAGTAAGCTGTCAGCAGTAAACAGGCCATCAGTACTAATCTAGGTCTTGATATATAGCAATAGCTTGTATTAAGATTCAGTTTCTATTAACAGATGAAATTTGTTAAAAGTACAGACCGGTGCACGGTCCGCGTATGTGTCGGATTTAACGGAGGTAGTTACCTAAATATAACCCTGTGAAGCTTCTCTAGGATTGCTTATTCTCGCACTAAGCTCCACTAGGCAACGCCAAGAGATAAGAAAGGAAGCCATGACTGACGGGACCGGACCTCGTTAACGCTTTGGACTCTCGGCCACTGGAGGAATACCCCCGCCTACCCACTTATTCCCGCGGCTAGCCCACTCTGGCCTGGCTCGACATATGCTCAACGTGAATTGGTATGGGCTTTCAGGAGACGAGGCCCAGCTTGGGAAATGTACTAGTAGATTAGTAGTAGTTGCCCTTTTGGCTTAGCCAGCGGGCGTTAATGAATTGTGTGTGTATGCACAGGTCACGAGCACCAAGGATGAAAAAAAGGCAACAACGTGGTGCCCAACCAGGTAGCTTTACTCCTGCTTGACCACCCTCGACTGCGGAGAGGGAGACTGGGTCTCTTGCAAATGTTCCCTGAACATCGACAGAATCGAGAAAATAGCTTTCATTAGCCGGTGCTCATGTGCTGTCCGCCAGGCCATAATCAGTGATGCCACTGTTCGACAACTCCCGAGGGATTTTAATGCTGTCGGTGTCCAGTCTCTAGGAAACCACGCATCATGTACCAAGAGTAATGCGTCGTTTACAGCTGGTAATAGAAATTTAAGTCAGCCTATATCAGACTTTGACAGGCGATATGGACAAGGCTCTACCTGCCAGACTGGCCCCAGCTGAGTCCAACGCCCCCGGCGGGATTGAGATTAGGCAGGATATTTGGAGACCGAAAATTTGCAAGCTCTGTTTCTATAATTTATGCTTTTAGCCACTTTCCTTGGAACCATTATCCACCATAATAACATGGAAATATCATTTGCAAGATTGTAGCTTTTGTTATGGAATGTTGAGCCGCCTCACGATCTTCCTAACTCTAGGTCCTCAAGTTCTGCTAGTAATTGACTGACCGGAATGTGGCTCCACATCCAGCAGTATGAAGACTGTCATGATCGGGTAGAATATCAATGGTATTGATCACGGAAGATCATAAGATCAAATACAGTGGATAACAAGTATCCTTATATGTGCCGTCTTCTACCCCCTTTGCCTACCATCCTAGAGCCCGGAAAAGTCCAGTACACTGTGTCCCAGAACACTGAATCACATATTATCAGGGTTAAGTAGTTTGTTGTATAGCTTAGCCATATTCTCCGGTCCGAACAGAGCCCACGCACGAAATTTCAAAGCCAACTAAGAATTCACTTTCATCTCGCGTATAGTCGCGGAGCATCCAGCTCTCAGGTTTGGTGTAACACCCTAGAATGGAAAATGTAGCAACGGTCGGAGCGTATGCTAATGGCCTTACAGCTCCACTGGACAGAGGAGCCAGCGAAAGTAACAGATAGAGATAAATATCTATTTTCGCCACGGACTCCAGCAACGATAGGTAAATGGAAATCTTTCAATACTGCGGATCTGGCATGGTAGCGGGATCAAGAGATCAATCTTTCCACCCGCTAAGAGAGCGAGCGGATCTAATGCTGTCCAGGTAAGAACAAGTACTTTGTTACGAAGTCCAGCACATATTTCCATCAACACAACAGCGTCGAGAATATTCTCTTGAGAGTATACCAAGTACAGGCCAGGTTGCCCATGCTGGTCAGAGTAGAGGGACGCTCTAGCCCTAGGACTTGGCTACGGATCTCCATCACCTGCACTTCCAGCTGTTCTGCCCTCCTTCCATCGTCCCTGATCTTTATATATGGATACTAGGTTGGCCATGCTGGTCAGAAAATTGCAGATTGCCTCGCAAGTGATGGAAGATACTTTAAAGCTGAGTATCGTTTGCCTATCGTGACATTGGTATCCTTACCTGGTTAACAGGCTGATCTATCCTGACGAATTAGATCCTTAACAATTCTAAACCTTGGGGATCTCTCAGAATGAGGCATCCCTCTAGGTCCTAAATACAGTTACCGAGATTCCTAGATGTAACCTAAGTATAGGGTCATGACGAAGTCTATCTGAAAACAGCAGCTCAACCGGTTATGACAAAGTCTATCCGCAAACAGCAGCTTCACCCAATCACTCCGCTAACATGACTTTCCCCGGACCTGGATGCCTGAGGCTCCTTGATCTGATATCGAAACTTAGGTTAATCCGTAACATAACTAATTAATGCTATGTCCTAACTTTTAAACTTTATTTATCTACTTAGTACTGTTAACCTTCAGCATTAACTACATGTTGTAGCAGGGAAATCATGGCATATTATTCTACCAGTTAGATATTTAAAATTAAAAGCTATAAAATATATTTATAGACTAGCGCTGTTTAGTGTTTTGAGGATCTTAACTCTCGGGATATCTAGAGCTGCTCTAATATCTATCTGAACTTGTGCTGTCTTTGAACTGAGAAAGCCAATTTAAAATCTTTTACCGTGTTAGTGCAGCGCGATCAACTATAGCAGAGTCCTACTAGGGAAAAAAGGCCGTGGGGTATCAGAAGAAATAGTAGCTTGACCTATTTGTCTCTTTCCTGATGGCAGTGCCGGGTTTGGGGGGAAGTGTGGCGGGCAAAAGTGGAGTGTAAGTGGAGAAACGGGCAAGAAGAAAATCATTAGTTAGGGTGTAGTTTATGGAGGTTATGTACTTGCTCAGGGTACTCAGCCTTTTGCTAACCCGGTGCTCAGTGATTGCCTCAGGCTGCCCAGAGCATGCTCAGGGCGTGCTGAGATCTACTCAGTGAGCATAAAGCGGCGAGGGGTAAGCACTAAAACAGAAAGGGAAGGCCATCAACCCTCCGAGAAAATCAAGTACATATGTAGAGTGGATGGATAACCATCATTTCAAAAGTACAATCTTCTAGCAGACGATCAAGTAACACTTGTCAAAGCCTGAAGATAAAGCGAATAAAATATAATAGAAACGGCCGGGCTCATCCTAAGCTCGCCCTCTTCATCCGTCTCCTCTTCCTCTGACATGATTTGATCGCTTCCGGGGTTAAGATATCCTTCGGAAGCTCAAACTCCTTCTCCTCGACGTCAGGGATCGGATGTCCGAATGCGAGCCGCGTGCGCCCCTTGCGATTCCCCGCCATAGCTTGCTCGCGGAGATGAGGCTTTGCGTAGAAGGATCTGAATGGTTTTTGTGGATCAGGAGCAGGTGGCAGTTTAGGCTCAGCTTTCGATTTCGGTCGTTTTCCCGCAGTTGCAGAGCGGGCTTCTTGGAGGAGTTGGCGGGCTGCCAAGGCGTCGACGTCGTCTGGTGGCGCTTCGCTGGTTTCTGTTTCCTCGTCCTTTTCGTTCTCTTTTGCGCGGGAAGGTTCGGCAGCATCGGAGTAAAAAGATGCAGATTTATTATCTTTATCTAGCTTCCGTCGCTTCTCTTCGTCCTTCCAGATCTTAAACTTTTTAAGCAGCGCGGAAATTTCTTTAATGAAGTAGTCACGTTTCGGCTCGTAGAGTTTCTTGTCTTGCTCTGATAGACTTCGGCCGGTGATTCCCATGATACGCAGCCAATCCTGGCTTTTGAGCTCGTCCAAAAGACGGTCTAATTGTTGTTTTTCATGCTGTGCGCGGTCACGCTCGATATTTCGGAGCTGCTTCTCCTGTCGTTCGTGTCGTCGGTGGGCCTTGAAGTAGAACCCATCATTGAGGGGATCTTCCCCCTCGTTTCCCCCAGATTTGGGATCGGGCGCGTGGCCTGATGGCGTAGGTTGATCGGGTAGGTTGATAGCCTCACAGTTATGTAAATTGACCAGAGGGTTTTGGAACGGAGTGTCTGCATCCGAGCTGGAAGAGGAAGAGGACGGGATAGGAGGTTCAGTAAGGTCGTTAACCAGTTCGATCACTGTATTTCTCGAGAGCAACTCTGAAATTGCATCCGTTAGTAAGTTCCCAGGATATTTCTTCCGCTAGAAGATGCGCCGCCTCAATAGAATATGTACGCACCTGTCTTCGTCGGAGGCTCTAGGCTTATAAGTTGATCATAATTCGGGAAGTAGAGAGCCAATTCGCTTTTCGCCCTCGAGCCCCCATCGTGGGAGCGAAGGCTCCGCCGCTTCTCCGGCACAGCGCGATCAGCCGTTTCGGCAGGTTCTGTTAATGATTGAGGAATTGAGTCGTCGGAAGGCGGGAGAGTTGTTCCTCGAGAAAGACAGGTATTTTTCGGTTTTGTAGGCTCTTTCAGAGCCTGTTTCGACTCGGATTTTGAGGAATGTGTAACACGACGCTGACGGTGGGCGGCGGAGGTGGGAGTAGTAGTAGTGGACGACGGTTTCGGAGCGGATTTGAGGGGAACTGTCGCGGGTGCAGGAGAGATGGTATTGAGAGGATCGGGGGACTCGCGACCACCATTCAAGTATAGCGCAGCGGAGGTAGAATTCGGGGTGTTATGGTGGTGAAGACGGAGGTTTCTGGCGCGAGGAGTGTTGCCAGCAGGTGGTGGAGAGGAAATGGTGTGAGTGGAGGAAAGGGCGAAGAGCGGTCGCGGTCGGCGGAGCTTCGTTGAGGCGGAGGAAGGTGAGCTGTCAATTGTGGTATCGAGCAGATCTGGGGAGCTCTTTCGACGACGCGATAGGACGGGATTTAGACGAGCTCGCTTTGAGGGAGGTGGTTGGATAGAATTCTCACCCGTGACGTTGGGGTCTCCGCGCAACACACGGATAGAGGACCTCGATCGCACGGGCATAACAGCAATGGAGGTCATTGGAAGTGTGAGGAAGGAGGGGAAAGATGGGAATTATCGACGTTGCCCATCGTATCCCGATGAGGGTCCGAGATTCGACGCGTGGAAGGGGGAATTACGAGGAACGAGGATAGCGAGAATGACCGGATTCGGCCAACTCTGAAGGCTTCCCGGTGTTGTTGGTCAGCACAATCAATATCATCCTATTGATGGTCGACAATGGGCTATTCTGTTGTATAACGTGTGTTATTGGTTTAGTATAGTTCTTTCTCTGTAACATCCTTGAGATAATTCACCCCTGGCTCCAGTATCCACCAAGCCGTCAACTCATACACCCAATCCACCAATCCGCTCTCTAACGGAGCTTCACTTTCGAATCCGCTTCCCTCCACATGAGCGTCTTATGGAAATATACTTCCTCCCTCTTCACCTCAACACTGGTCACCAAACGTCCCTGTACGCCAAGCTAGAACTCAAACTCCACCTTAACATCCGTGCAAAGTTTAACGCGATACGCATTACAGACAAGCTCCCCCTCCTTGAAATCAAGAGTCGCTAGATGCGCGGGATCGAAGCTCTGACGGGTGGTCGGGTCTGATGCTGCGAGTTTAAGAAGACGGGCTTGAGGCAAGTATGCAAAGGTGGACATGTTCTGGCGGAGGAGGACGGTGAGGAGTTGGCCGTGATGACGAGGGCTTGTCGCATTGCAGATGAGTTTCTGCAAGTAGAATGTAGGATGAATGGCGTGGGTGTGAAGAAACACCGTACCGGATTCGAGAAGATGACGGCATTCTCTCGACGGAGAGAGATTGGTCTACACCATTGGAACCGTCTAGAGCCGCATACAACTTGACTTTCGCTTTTCTTGGATAGCTTCGTATTCGTTTGGACCCAGACATTCTTGGCTGTTTTTATGCATTTTAATCGTTCTTATGCACCATGGCGGATGTGAGTCTGAAGTGAGTCATTCCTACCACGGTCAAGCGAATTTCCAGCCCTAAGAAGCAGGCCAAAGATGAGCTTATGCAGGACACATCTCGATGATATCCTACCATCCTTCTACCTCTTGGTGAAGATAGCATACCCAAATGTCGGATTGCTCAGAGTATGCGGGTTTCGTAGTCGATTGATGGAGTTCTGACGGCAACTTTTACGAGCCGCGTGATATCCGAGCGTTGCGCGCAATGCTACTTTCGCTAGCACTCGAGAGTTGGTAGACTCTACCATACGAATATAGGTACAGAGCCCAACCTAGCTTCCACGGAATTAGGGCACCGCGAAAAGAGCAGAGTGTCAGGCGAGCAAGCTAGACAGCCAAAAGCGCTGGTTCCATGTTGTAGGTATCTCTGACCTAGCATGCAGATGGCAGTGGAGTACTCTTACTCCATAGAAGGCACGGCACTCTTGACGATTGGATGAAGATCAATTGCTGCTGATAGCCAGTAGCTCGCGTGCATGGCAGGTGCAGGGCCTTGAGGAATCAAGTCACATCTATTTCAAATACTCATTAGTCGCAGAATCCATTGGGTTTTTGGAATGGACCAGGAGGTGTTTGACCCGCCACGTTGTGCTGGAGTTCGTCCAGCTGTCAACATCCTCATTCCTCACTGTCTCGATCGAACTTACTACTTAGTTCCAGGATAAGAGAGCGTGGGGGCAACAGCCATCAATTCTCCGAGAAAAGACAACCCCCATTCCCGTTGTGTGGGGTTGCGTGGGGGTGTTGGCGCTGTTGGAGCTGGAATCAGAGAGTATGGAGTGAATGGACCATTGGCACCGACCAGTCGACCACACTTCCACTTTGTCCACGGTGACTTCAATCAGCTTCCTCTCTTCCACATCCGGCCTCCCTTACATTCCCCTACACTCCGTCTCCATGACATCCTCCATTCTTAAACCCGCCCCCTCCCCCCCCCCGGGCGCTCCTTCTGGCCAGCCGTCCATTTTCGTTGCTGCCCGCCTTTTCCAGTCTTTCCCCTGATAGCTTCCATAGCTTCCATAGCTTCCATAGCCGCAGTAAGGTCTCGACCCCATAGGCGACTCATACCATTGCCCTGCCTAGCAATAATCTGACCATTCCTACTAGATCATGGTCAATCGTCCTCTCATTCCTGGTGTCTACGTGCCAACTGTCGCCTTCTTCGCTGAGAACGAAGATGTGGACATCTCTACCGTCGAGAAACACGCCGCCTACCTCGGAAAGTCCGGCGTTGCTGGTATTGTGGTACAAGGAAGCAACGGCGAAGCGGTGCATCTAGACCGCGAAGAGCGCAACCTCATCACAGTCGCGACCCGTCGCGCCCTCGACTCTGTCGGTGCCACATCTATGCCCGTTATCGTTGGTACCGGTGCCCCTTCCACTCGCGAAACCATCAATCTTAGCAAAGACGCCGCCGCGGCTGGCGGTGACTACGTCCTAGTCCTCCCACCAAGCTACTACAAGGGTCTTGTCTCCACCGCCGCCTTACTCGACCACTTCCGCGCCGTCGCAGACGCCTCTCCAATCCCGGTTCTCATTTACAACTTCCCCGGCGCCTCTTCCGGGCTTGACCTATCCTCCGATGATATCCTTACCCTCTCCTCACATCCCAATATAATCGGTACGAAGCTCACCTGCGGCAACACGGGTAAGCTCACCCGCATTGCTGCGCAGGCGGGACCGTCATTCCTCACATTCGGTGGCTCGTGCGATTTCACCCTTCAGACTCTTATCGGAGGAGGTGTGGGCGTTATTGCCGGTACGGCAAATATCATTCCTCGTGCCTGTGTCCAGATCATGGATCTCTACCGCGCCGGTCGCATGGAGGAGGCCCAGAAGGTTCAGGCTGTGGTGGCCCGTGCGGACTGGCTCCCTATCAAGGGTGGGTTTGTGGCTGTTAAGAGTGCCCTGCAATCCTACCGTGGGTATGGATTGCAGCCGCGCCGGCCGTGTGTTGCGCCCTCAGAGGAGGAGGCGGCGGCCTTGAAAGAGGCTTTTAGCGAGAGCATTGAGTTGGAGAGGAAGTTGGAAGCGTCGCAATGAACCTATATTAGCAGGGTTTACTCATGAAATAGTGCTAACGGCCGCAGAAGAAGATGATACCATACTGTTTAAGTCCCGCACCGCATTCTCACTCAAGTAATCGTCAAACTAGTTGTCATTAGTGTGCTAACGATCCAGTAATGGCCTCAGAAACATCGAGTCACGAGGCTTGTAATGGTCATCCTCAGTTCCACACAAGCTCTCGGCGCATGTCTTTGATTTTACCCCAGTAGCTCAAATTTCGTGCAGGGTGGGGTGGATAGTACCAGTGTATTAAGTCAGTGCTTCGCAGTAGGCCGCCGAGGAAAAGCAAAGAAGACAAAGATTCACCCCCACATTTTTATTCCGTAGGGGGATCAGTTGTTGGATTGGTTATCTCCCTTCGGCGTATCTATAGGGCGAGGATGGTCAATTGTATGTACTGGTTAGTCTGGTTCTAATTTATGGTCGCTAACAAAGGTTTCGCCCTGAGTTGGGTAATACTATGCCGTCATTTTCGTCTTGCATGAATCTATCGCGTGTGCGCACGAGATTCAAGGAGGTCTTAGCATTTACAAGTTAGTGCGGAGAAGCTGACCTCAGTTCTGTGGGGTTATATTCTCCGATGACCGATGTTTGTATTCTTGTCTGGGCAATAATGATCCGGTAATCACTGGATGAGAGGGAGCGTCTCGATCTCGAAGTTATGTTCCACGGTGCCTGGAATGGGCACGATGAGTCTGCAGGGTCTGTGAGAACATGCCATTCTCGGCTGGAAGCATGGGTGGAATGTTCCTGTTGTTTATTATGGCTTCCAACTCTGATGTCCGAGCTTGTGCACAAGTTTGGTAGGTGATGCCTTTGAGGTTTCGTGAGATGTAAAAGTGGCTGCAGGGAAAGCGAGCAAATCGTCCTCCGATAACTCTACCGAAGCTTCCCCGAGCTACGAATCAATAAACTAAGATAAACACTGGAGTCTGGAGTTGACCAGACCAAGTGGGGTAAGGAGGCGAGTACACTGTGCACGGAGTAAGTATGCTCGGCATAAGCGGAGTCCTCGAAACAATCGATAACAGGCGTGCAATGTCACTGTAGCAGACTCCAAAGGTCACCTTGATGATGGTCTTCATGATAAAGATGGAGTAGCAGCCAAGCTCGAGATAGGAGACGATATCGGTTAAGAGGCGGATGATTCTTAAGAGTCAGACGCAACGTCTGAAACAGCAGCTGGATGTAACATTAATGGTATCGGCGATGGAACAGAAGCATTGTTGGCCTGGAGGTCCCTCGGCTAAGGAGGAGGCGTCCTACGCATCAACCAGTTGGAACCGATAGCTAAATTGTTAGCTTCGCTCGAAGGAAATGTGGTGATGGTCCCTCCACTTATCTTCATGCGAGAGAGATTTGAGACCTGGAAGTTGGATGAGTGCCCTACTCAAAGGAAGTAGTTCGGATGAAGAGTGGAGCTGGCCGCATTGTTCACGCATGACGAGGAATGCCGATGTGAATGGAGTGTTGATGATGGGGAGAAGAAGAAACCCTGTGGAAGAAAGAGGCATGTTTTGTTTGCCTCCATTTAAAGGCTGTTGATCTGCAACACCTGACCGCGTCTTCCTCAAACCCACTTATTGTTCCCCTTTCCAGTCTCTCTCTTTCCTAAACTCAGCTTTACAAGCCTCTTATGTCTTCTTATCTTTATTATTAATATGACTTATGCCCGCCTTTTCACCGCGTTGATCGCGGCGGCATCCTCGGTCGCTGCCGTCAGGGTCAACCCACTACCAGCTCCCCGCCACATTACTTGGGGGTCTTCAGGCCCCAAGCCGCTGTCAGGCTCTGTGTCCTTACGCGCCGATCGGGATACAGATGACAGTGTTGTTACCAATGCGTGGGGTCGTACATGGGAGTCGATCGTTTCGCTAGAATGGGTCCCTGCAGGGGTCGAAGCGCCCATTGCATCTTTCGACCCATTTCCAAGTTCAACCCCATCTCCGAGCGCCGCTGCTAAGGCGAAGCGCGCCGAAGTGCCGATACATTTTGTGGCTGTTGACGTAGAGGACTGGAATGCCGACCTACAGCATGGGGTGGACGAATCTTATACTATCGATGTCAGGGGTGCCTCGGACACCGTTGAAATTACTGCGAAAACCGCCTGGGGCGCTCTACACGCTTTAACTACCTTCCAACAATTGGTAATCTCAGACGGCAATGGAGGTCTGCTTATCGAGCAGCCGGTCCAGATCAAGGACGCTCCTCTCTACCCGTACCGCGGAATCATGGTTGATACCGGCCGTAACTTCATCTCCGTGCGGAAAACCTACGAGCAGCTGGATGGAATGGCACTGTCGAAGCTCAATGTTTTGCACTGGCATTTGGATGACACCCAATCATGGCCTCTGCATATCGACGCCTACCCAGAGATGGTTAAAGATGCGTACTCCGCGCGAGAGACCTTCTCCCATGAGGACCTGCGCAGCGTGGTCGAATATGCCCGCGCACGTGGAATCCGAATAATCCCCGAGATTGACATGCCCGCCCATTCTGCATCTGGATGGCAGCGGGTTGATCCCGAGATTGTGGCCTGTGCCAATTCCTGGTGGTCCAACGACAACTGGCCTTTGCATACTGCAGTACAGCCGAACCCAGGACAGCTCGATATCATCAACCCAAAGACGTACGAAGTCGTCCAAAAGGTGTATGAAGAGCTTTCAGGAATTTTCCCTGACAACTGGTTCCATGTTGGTGGCGATGAGATCCAGCCCAACTGCTACAACTTCAGCACCTACGTTACCGATTGGTTTGCCGAAGATCCATCTCGCACTTACAACGACCTAATGCAGCACTGGGTTGACAACGCCGTGCCAATATTCAAGGGTGTCAGCGATTCTCGCCGTCTCGTCATGTGGGAAGACGTCGTTCTCAACACCGAGCACGCCGATGACGTCCCCAAGGATATCGTCATGCAGAGCTGGAACAACGGCCTTGAGAACATCGACAAACTCACCGAAGCCGGATACGACGTAATTGTTTCCTCCTCAGACTTTATGTACCTCGACTGCGGCCACGGAGGCTACGTCACCAACGACGACAGATACAACGTACAGTCCAACCCTGACCCCAACACCCCAAACTTCAACTACGGCGGCATCGGAGGGTCATGGTGCGCTCCATACAAGACATGGCAGCGGATATACGACTACGACTTCACCATGAACCTCACAGACAGCCAGGCAAAGCACGTCATTGGCGCCGCCGCCCCGCTCTGGTCCGAGCAGGTCGACGACGTGAACGTGTCGAACATGTTCTGGCCCCGTGCTGCGGCTCTCGCGGAGCGAGTGTGGTCTGGAAACCGCGATGTGAAGGGCAATAAGCGTACTACGCTGTTCACACAGCGTCTTCTCAACTTCCGTGAATACCTGCTCGCTAACGGCGTGATGGCCGCTCCTGTCGTTCCCAAGTACTGTCTGCAGCATCCACATGCCTGTGATCTAAACTACGACCAGACAGCCATTCATTAGCATATTTAGTCAATAGCCAATGAGAATTTATTCTACGTACAGGGTCATTCATACTCATAACATTAAAAAAAAAAAAAAAAAGAACCTACAAAAACATCAGGAAAATCATACCTATCCCCTATCTCCCTCAGACCCTCCGCAAAGAACTCCCGCGCGCCAATCCGATCAACTCCCTCCACGCAGACATAGCCCTCGGCTCCAACTGGCTCTGAATCGACATCTCCCATATCGTATCGGGCCGTGGGTCCTTACATTGGTGAATCGCTCCAATGCCGTCGACGTGCCATACCTATTTCCTATTCTTGATGCTTTCCTCTTGCACCCGAAATCCACCGGCTGCATGTGGTGGCGAGAGGAGGGATTCCCATATGAATGGCTTAGAGTTGGAGTCAGATGGGTTGGTCTTTTGCGGTTGGTTAACAGGGGTTTGGCGGAGGTGCGTGCCGTCGTATTTGGCTGTGGTGAGGATAGAAGAAGATGAAGTTGGGGGGTAGGAGGAGCGTTGGTTAGGGGTTGTTATGTGGATTTGGGAATTTGGGGATAGGAGGGAGGGGCCTGATGATAAGGATTAGGACGGAGAAGATGAGGAGGGTTGTGATGGTGAGGAGTGTGATGTGTATGGTTGGGTTTGTGCCCGTTGAGCCGTTGCCTTGTCTTGAATTTGGCTGCGCTGGGCTGGATTAGGTGCTCTTTACCTTGGATTGGTGGCTTCGTGGTGAAGGTGTTTTGGGCAGCCAACGAGAGAGTGTGTGTATTTATGAATTGGGGGATGTCTACTTGCATCTTCGGCAATGCTTCGAGTTACTGTGGAGGGGCTGCGTGTCAATATACGATTGATTGAACAAGGAGCTCCCTGCTCCAAGAGTGGCGGAGGTGAGCTCTATTGACTCCGAACTGGGAAACAAAGAAGCATCTCGGTGGCAGTGGAAATAAATATCAGGATACACCGAACGGAGCAGATCGCCCAAGTTACATGCCTACTACTGGTCGTCGTTTACTTCGCAGAGGTAGTGTGTGCGTCTCAATGTGATGGTATATTAAAGAAATATGGATGAGCAACATATAACAGAAGTGTAAGATGCCATCTTCCAACACCAAGGTCCAGCCTTTATATAGATACATGTCTTTTTATAAATAATGATAATGAAACATCCGACGCAGTGGTATCAACTTATCTAGAGGGGAAAAAAAAAAAAAAAAAAAAAAAAAAAAAAAAGGCAATGCCGCTATATCATCATGCCATGCAATAAAATACCCGAGATCAGGCAAGGATCAAGACATCAATTCGTCAATGTCCACGGCTTCCGCCTCGTGGTTCTGGGAAAAGTCCGGGAGCAGCATCGCGGGCTGTCCAATTAACTGACTGGCAGGTCCGTCAACCCAAGCACCGCGTTCTTCCTCGCTAGCATTGAGGATACCGTTGGCGCGCTTCAGCGTCTCAACATCCAGGTCGGTGATGTAGGCTTCGCGGTTCGTGCCGTCTCCAGCACCACCGGGAAGCTTGAGTCGGACTTCAAACTCATTGTCGAGCATCATCTCGTCCTTCCATAGCCGGCGCTGGCCATCGAAGACGCAGAGAACGCGCTTCTTCATCTTGATGTTGCCGCTTGGGCATCCCCAGGACTGGGGGTATCGGTCACGGTTGTTCCTTCTCTTGGACGCGGCGATACGGCCTTTGTTGTTAGCGTTCGATGAATGCTTTGTGACGGCGTTATTGTTCCCCAAGATCACGCGGGATCCCTTGCCTGCCTTGGCAGTGCCTTTGGCTGGCCGTCGATCATCAAAATCGTCATCGTCATCATCATCAAAATCGTCGTATCGATCAACGGAGCCAGCCGTGTCGAGTAGCCTGTGCTTCTCCATCGTCTTCCTCACCTCCTCATCTGACTCGACTTCAGCGAGCCGTTGCTGGTTGATGGCCTCGCTAGGCTCTTCCTGTTGCACAACGCGGAGGACACAGTCGTCCAGATGCTCGTAGAAGTCTTGTGCGTTGCTGAAGGTGCCCGAGCAAGTGGAGCACTTGCCCGTCGCATCCTGGCAGTAGTCTGAAACGCTCTTAGTTGAAGAAGCAGCGGGGCTCCTCTTGCGGCAGTTCGGTGGGGTCTGCTCCACACCGTGGACCGATGTTAAGTGGCGTTTGAAGACATCGGCCCTGTTGAAGCTCTTCTCTGCGGGAGAACCTGATCCAGGGCAGAAACCACATACCATGGTCCCCTTGTAGTGGGTCAGGGTGTGTCGGTTCTTGTCGTATTTACGGGCAAAGCCCTTGATGTGATATTCGCAAGTCAAAATCGGACATTTCTCCGGCCGTTCCGACTGATGGGTGAGCATGTGTGCCTTCAAATCTTTGAAGACACGTCCGCACTCAGGGTGAGGGCACCGACCCTTCTCCTTGGTGTCGTCGTCGAGTTCGGCGCCACTGGCGGCTGGGCTCGACTGTGAAGGGCGAGAATGGATAGACGATACCGACGACCGGCGATCATATACCGACACAGGGCGGGAATGTGGGCCAGAAAGGATTGGCGAAGGAGGAACAAGGTTAGATTGTTGCGAGAATGATTGTTTCAGCAGGTAATTCTCCGCACGGGGGAATTGAGCAAGTTCAGGAGACTGAGGGTAATAGCCGGCGGGGGCTAGAGTGTAGTCAGGTTGTTCGGGGTAGGAGATAGCAGGTGGAGTGAGGGTGAGTTGCGGCTGATGCATCGGCTGAATGAGAGAGGGGTCTAACAAGGTCAGATCAATAACTCTGCTAATAGCATCCGTAAAAGTCACTCACCGACGAAGCTGTCTGACTTCTTCTGGTAGAATCCTTCCGAGTCAAACGGATTCACCATGCCCTCGTTGGGGAATAGGTCCCCCATGACTGCAGCAGGGAGGCCCAAGCCGTGGTGTGTATCAACCCAGTCCTCCTGGAAGGTATGTGCATTGGCCGAGTATGGGGAACCCATGGCTGACGAGGAGGCGCTGGCAATTGAAGGGCCCGAAGCGGTCGAGACGCCCGACAAGAAGGGCTCTGAGTTGGAAACCGGAATAGCGGGAGGAGTAGTGGGCAGGAGGGGGAAACCATTCGATTTCCCCAGTTCGGCATATGAATCACTAAACCCAATGTTCTGGTAGGGGCCCTCAGTTAGGCCAGAATCATGCTGGCCATATGCACCAAGACTGTCCACGTTGAAGCTGAAGGAGTTGACGAGGGCAGGGTCTATGGAGTAATCTTGGAAGTAAGGGGCTTGGTGTTGCCGTGAAGACTCGAGTGCCATCATCTTGGCGGTATTGGATCGCGAACGGAAAAGAAGGAAATCGGGAGAATTCAGGTCGCTTTGCATAGCCGGGGCGTGCGGCCGGAAAGTAGGTTCCGCGTCGAGGCACTAGAGGTACACTATCTGTACGATATCTGAAAATTGTACGTCAGCGGCGATAGTCTGGTAGAACAGCCGATTGAGTTTCAATAATGCAGAGAGAAGGGAGCGGGCCGCATCGGAAGGGAAGGGGGGGGGGAACTTACTGGAGATATCGCGTGGCTGTATAGATTTCGACTTCAGTGCGGATTGCCGCTGCTCTGAGAGGTCAGGCCGCAAGGGAGCGTGCAAAAGTATGATGGCGCTGGGCGAGTAGGAGGCACCAGTGCTGAGGGATTGGCTGTCTGTGGAATGCGAGGATATCAAGACTGAGAGGTGACTAGTCTCTGTAGGTGGCGATGAGGTTTACCAACAGGCAGCAGAAGACAGGACAGGTGTTTGTTCGCTGGGATACCAAGGTAGGCAGGGAGAGGGAGGACAGTTGTATAGCTGACTTAAAGTCGAGGGGGATGGGGATGGTTAAAAATAAGAAGAAAAAGGAAGGGGGGCTAGAAGAAGGATGAGGGGAGCAAAAGCATAGTTAAATGTTCTGTGATTGCTTGCCCTACGAGCAGAGAGCACACTCTGGACTTGGAGTGGATCGGACAGAAAGCAGATTGACCAACGAACAGGCACTCGGAATAACCACAGAGTTGGAGGGACAGGGGGGGTGGTTAGCGCGTTGACAAACGAAACGGACTGGGGTGTGGTTGATGAAGCCAACGACGATGATGCTGATGGATGATGATGGTTGATGGATGGGGTCGTGGAGGGGCGTGTGAGCCTAGAGGAACTAAGGGAAAGTAAAAACGAAGGATAAAATCATAAAATAGTAATAAAATACGCCAAATAAATCAGAAAATCAGAAAATCAGAAAATCAGAAATCAGAAAAGAATATTAATAAATAATAATAAAAAATAGAGAAAAACCAAAAATAAAAAGAGAAGTAGTGGAGACTGCAAGTTCTCTTCAAGTGAAGGACGCTCTGTTAGCATCTTACTAGCTGTAATGGCGCTGTATCACTAGACATGCAGTGTTGCACCGCCAGACTCTGCGATCCCCCAATCCTGCTGCTCCTCTGCTGCTCTCTCTGCTGGTACTCCGATCTCGTTGCCGCAGCGGTGACCAAGGAACTGTCCTGTCAACAACCATCCAGTCCAAGTCTCAGATCTCAGCAAAAAGAAATCGGGCAGAGTCCGTCCATCCAGTTCCAGTTCCCGATCTCAACTTAACATGCATCGAGTTTCCACCTCCGATCCACTGCTATCCGGCCAATGATCGAGTCTTCCCCCGATTTCTCGATTTCTCGATTTCTCAGCAGAGCCAGAACTCGCATTTCCGACTTATTAAATAGTAATAATAATCAAGAACGTAGCGATCTCTTCAGGACACAAAGGATGAAAAAGAAATTGTCCAGCGCCAATCCCGCCCAAGAGCCACTGCGCACCCCTGTCGTTCTGGCTCTTCAGTGCTCGCTACTCTTACCTCATTACGGCCTCGAGTCTCGACCCGGACTTCTCTGGACGGAGTAGCAGAAAATGAAAATGTCAATTAATATTCCCTTGTCATCCTTGAACTATGGCCGCGATAGATTAATTAAACACCACCAGGAAGCGAGCAATAATGCGAGCCGCGCCAAGTGGAAGACTCTCCCCGGAGTCGCCGTCTGCTAGATGCAAACCCTGGGAGCTGATCCACAAGTGTCATCGGCAAGTCCGTGACGCTGGAATCGTTGTCACTTGTCAAGCCTCGCTCAAAATCTTGGCATTCTAGCATCACCAATGAATCTCCTCTTTGGGACTTTGACAGCTATCGTCTTCGGCTCCGCATCCTCGACCGTGATCATATCCCCCATGATTAGATGGTGGCAAATAATGTCCCCTCAAAACGGGGCAAGAGTCAGGACCAAATAATTAAGACCCTTTCTTCGCCAGCACGAATTAATAGCGTTGGGCCCAGGAGACAAGAAGCACCAACACGAGGGTCCAGAAGGTGAAGATTGCAGTGATCGGCGGTTGATTCACCTCCCATCCGACTTTGCACGATTTAGACGTGTTAATCGTGGATGTTTTATTTGACAGACAGGATCCTTCTCTGACCCGTCCATTTGGGTCAACCAACTTCCTTTCCAGGACTATGGAGTACAACAACCAACTTGCGCAAATTGATCATGGATGTGACTTTGGATTTGACCTTTGGGCTGCGTGCCGTGCCCGCCAAACCCGACACTCAAGATTCAAGACATGGAACCGATGGGCATCTTGACGATCTTTCCTGTTCAGCTCCACCTGGACCTGACAAAAGTCACAAAAGGCACTCGGCCACCCCTTATAGGAACGTGCATCCGGTTCTCTGGCCTTGATTGGCTCGAAGACAAATGAAGAGTCAACCCCGCCAATATATGAAACCTCCAATCACAGCCTAGAAATGGTCCCAGACGGGAAGTCCATTCCTTGGCTAGCGTCCAGAATGGGCAAACCCTTTCCCCATGCGTATGAACCGGATTTGTCTCGAACCACTCAGCCATACAGAGCCGCATTTCTCCCAGACACGATCAATTTAGCGTCTTGCGAATCCAATAGTGTGGTCCTCTCCCAAATGTCAAAATAAATCCTCCACTACTACTAGTACTGTTTGACGTGTCAGGGAAAATACTTCCATGCCATGTGAAAACTGAAACCCGAAAGATAACGCTCCTCACTAACCGTCAAGGAGACCAACCATCCCCTTTTTTTTCAGGGGAAATGGATGGTTCTTCCATAGTACTTAGCGAGTATACTCCGTGACAGCACGATACAAAATAGATTTCTGGGTACGGAGACCGAGAACCTTGGAAAGTTCGTGAGTGTGGCGCAACTGTGGCTCATGCAAGGCTGAGCCTTGAAGCAAAAGCCAGACTGCCGCAGTCGGAGAAGCACCAGAACGTCGATGGAAACCCAATACTAGTGGGGGGAACAATTGCGGCCGCCCAAATTATGAGGAGGCTTGAAATGGATTTGGGTCGACTTCGCTTGCTGCGTCTGCAATGCTGCATTGCTGCATGATTGTCACCATAGTCGGTCGGAGGCATGATGCAAGCACGGCCTTGAGATGCAGAATACCCTGGTCACGGGTCCATGTACCCAAGACCAAGGTGTAGGTTAACAACACCCACTTGTTGCAGGGGTAGGTGTATTCCGGAACGCAGCAAAATGTTAGTGGTGTCGGTGAGAAATCCTGAGGAAACCCCAATCCCGTGCCACACTGTCAACTGAGCCACAGCCCAATAGCCTATCGTAAAGAAAGCAGCGGATCTTCCCGTGTTCCCATTGGAAGGTCCCTCGAGGCTAGAGCCAAAGTGGGCCTATTAAGGCGCAGCATTTCCACTTTTACACCGCTTCGCCCTCGATCCGCTCCGACTTTTTGGTTTCCGCAATAATACAACTACCGACTCTGACTCTGGAGGCAACAGGCACATGATTGTGCCCGATGATTCATAGCGTAAAATTTCCGGTCCCTAAATCCTTATCGACGTCATTTGCAATGCATTTCCCTGCCAAGCCGGTCAGGAACCATGTTTTCCTCTCCCCAAAGTCGGTTGTCCCTTGGTTTGACCGATGTTTCTACCCAGATTCTGGAGTGAAACCTTATCCTTTCCCTATGACTTTGCGGTGGAATAACCGCGTTTCTGACCGGACCTCCCCTCGGAACTACGGTGACTTGAATCGAGACCTTTCGATTTATATTTATTTTTTTTCTAGCGAGACCAACGGGCCTCCTCGGCTCGCCATAAATATAAAACTCAGCATCATGATAAAGACGATGACAGATCGGCATTGACGTCATCCCCATCGTCACGAGTCCAGGGCTCCAGGCCAACAACTGAACCCTGATAAAACATCATTGGATTCTGGCCCCTTTACCTGTATGAATCGTCCTGGCCTCCAGGGCCTCGAACTGAGAGACAGTATTATTTCGTGCGACTCCTCGCATCCTCGTTCCTCATCAGCAACCAGTCAGCAATCAGCATTACTGCTGTTTTTTCCAAGGTTTCCTTGCACGTGGCAAGCCAGTTCATGAATTCTGATAAGCCTCCGACCTTGTGTAACTTAAATGATCCAGTAGAGAGCGCAATTTTCCTCCCCTTTCTCCCTTTGAGCTCTGCAGGCCGAAGCATCATCCTTTTGTGCAACGTCCCGATAAAAACGAACTTGGAAGCGAAAGCGAGGCTCCAGCTCTCGTCTCGTTCGAGGATATCGCAGGATTCTCAGTCCAACTCCAAAAGGACCATGATAACTCCGGTGAATGTATAATATAATGCTGATCTGGCTTAATAAACTAGCCGCGTTATCTCCGTTCCAGTCTGTTGGCCAGTGCCAGTGGCCTCGAGCAGTTGGAACTTGGATGCACTATCAGAGAGACCAACAGACAAACAGATCCCTGCACCCATGTGTCTGAGGGAAAATAACTTCTTACCGTCTATCTCATTGGCGTCAGGAATCATTTCCCCCAACGCTCTCCTCCCCTCGTAGGCTAATTGGGTCCTTGGACTCCTTGGCTTCTCTTGGGGTGTTTATTCTTCACCAATGGCCAATCCCAACCTTGCCGGACTCAGCCGTCGCCATCTCATTTGTGATTTGCCAGAGTCGGGCTAAATATAGGCAGGATCCCGCTAGGATAAGGTTTCGAACAGACATTGTAAAACCAAGTAAGGTAACTAACTAACTTAGTGGACGGCGCTGCTTAGCAATCACAGTCGTCGGAAACCGAGGTTGAGAACGAAAATCAAGTCTCTTTTTTCTCTTTTTCTCGTCAAATGGATGGATGGAACCAACATGGCGAAGCTGCTTTCTAACAATTTACTCGCCTCTGTTTGGATCGTGGATTGTTACACAGGGCAGCCTCAACACGAACTTCGAAGCGACGAATGTTTAATTATAGAACCCCACACTACTCGTATACTGTCTCTGTAACAATAATACAGAGACTACTCAACAATACTTCCTGACAAGGTATCGTCTATCCTGGTTATAAGTTCATATACTCAAAAACCGTTGGAACCCAATTCAAATCAGTAAATATATACTACATCCCCAACTCGAAGACGTTGAAAGCGCGCTTCAACCAAGTCCCCACCGTTTTAGATCCGGGGGTTGGTATCAATCTTAATTACCTTACGCGTCTCCATAAGTCTAAAGTAGTAAGTACTTACTTAAGTTTCTTCACAAAGCCACGCGCCAGCGATCAAGTACAGCAGTCCCATGCTCCAGCAACCAACCAACTACCCAGATCCTGATTTATCGTCAACGCCGCCAAGGGAGGATAAGTATAGCATAGACTAACGTCACTTTGCCACCGACATACAGAAAAATAATCACGAAAGGAGGGGGGAAGGGAAGAGGCACACCCATGGCATGGATGTTTTGGACCCCAAGTTGAAACTAACTACATACTTCAAACCTAACTAAGTAAGGTAGTCAAGGCCGACCACCTCGAACACCAACCCCTCCATTCAGAGCGGGAGAGGAAGCGCCGCTATGGCGCTACACAGTCTAAGTCAACATGGTCAAGTCTAAGATTGAGGAAGTTTGATTCTTCACCGGAGGGATCTAGCTCTAGCTGGTCTAGTTCTGCTTGGTTGCGCGTGGCATGGGCATGGATGAGGATTGAAAAGTCGAGCGCTTAACCAATTGAGAGGCGAGAAGTTGAGGCCGAGTGTTGGTTCGAGCTTCGTGTCGCGAACCCCGGCCCCCCCTGGAGCCCTCGAACTCGAAGTCCAGGCTGATGGAGGGTGGGGCAGTAGGGATCCTCCAGTTATCTTCAAGACTTCAGCTTACTCTGTGAGTCGTCTCGTGGTTTGTGTTGCACAGGATACGGGCGCGACGCGTACGGCCTCATTACAAAACCAATTGTGCGTTTAGTTAGGAGATTCATCTTATTGCTATAGGTAGATAAGATTATCGTGGGGGTGTTCTGATGGTATGTTGTGGTTCCGTGTTGTTATTCGTGATTCCTCCAACTCCAAGCATTCGGCTGACACTTTAGCACAGATCATGACCGCGGGCTAGTGATTAGTCTAGTCCTTAGTTGCGGTGACAGGTCCTGAAGATCCCCGGTCCACCTCGAGAGAACTTTGATGGCTGATTTATAAGCCTCGGTCGGTCAAGCAATCAATAATGCCAGATTCTGTAAGTTAATGATAAGAGACGCTGCAGGCACTGTGAACCTTCCATACAGGCTCCGAATTTGGCTTGGATTGGTCAGCAGGCTGATCATCGACTAGAAGGCCGCTTCCGAGCTCGAGTCCGTGTCTGTTCTCTCAGATGGTTTGCAGATCCGCGAGCTTGGGAACTGTTGATCAATCCGGTGTCGATATTATTGTGTCGAGGAGAGCTCTGCTACAGGAGCATATCCCGCGGAGTATGGAGGAACTTGAGGTCCGGATCACTGTCCTTAGCCGACGTGCAGACTGCAGTACTCTAATTTCACACTAGGCCACGTGTGGGAATGCAACACTTTGAGCTTTAGAAAGCCAGATACTGGTGTGCCTGCAAGTTTGGCGCAACTAAGTTACTCCTAAGTCCTAACCAGCTGCCAGCGAGTCCTGTCAGCGAGCCCAGTTTGTCTTGCGGCAGCGGCACGCCGGCACCAATGATTCTGAATTCCGAAACTCAAACAGCCCGTCAAAGACGTGGTCTCCATGTGGCCCATAGCTCGATTTGAGAAGCTTTCAAGCAAGAGCTTTCCCCGGTCTTTTTGACTCCGCGGAAATATTCAAGTCCGCATATGTAGTTGGTGTCCACTATCATATAGAGAAGAACCAGCCCCAAACGTGGACCCAAGAGAGAGAGGGGGAGAGAGAGAGAGAGATCATCTGCTGTCCATATTTGCAGGATATTTGGCGCAGTAAGGAAACATCTGGTATGTCTCTTTACCCCTGGCTCCAAGCCACGACGATATCTGTCGGATTTAAACTCCGGTAGATCTTTTCGACCCCGAGGAGTATCTTGTATCACTAGTTCACTACTGGATTACCCGTACTTTTCGTCCACAAGTAGCAAACTAATAACATATACGGTATACGCGTATTTTGTTGAGTCCTCGACCACAAAAATGAGGTACGAGTCATTTCCGCTAGCCGACGATCTCAATCAAGGCTGATGAGATCACGGTGCCAGGGGCGGCGTTGTCCACCTGCTAGAAATGGGAAATATATTACAGTTATGGCTCGGCTCTTCCGTAATCCATATGCTCTGCAAATCCGCATAATTTTGGTGGTTTGGAACTTTGGTCTCTGCCGCAGTGGGCCTGGGCCCTGTGCTATTGAACAATGGATTTGCGACTTGCAGGGTCGTTGACTCCATATCTATGGACCTGGATCATTGGGCAATTTTCGTCTCCCATCCGGGGGTTTGGTATAGGCGGAGCCGCGGAGTGATGCTGGCAAGGGCAGCGGAGAATGCTGTCGCGGTCTTTCCAAGAGTCCAAGACCCAAGTATCCATCTTGGGTTTCCCGTGTCTCATTCTCGTAGATTATCCAGTCTCCATAGTCGGCGTTCGACCGTCAAGTATCCCCGTTTAGTCGACTATACGGTTTCATAGATTAAAATGATAAAATTAAACCAAATTGGTGAACGTCGCGAGCTCGCGGTTCAATAATGTTTGGCCGAGCGAGAGTCAGAGATCGGATTTTCTGCAGGGTCCATTCTTCGTATCAGAGATGGGCATTTTTCGTGCTCAGCCAATAATGGCGATCCATACCCGCGGAAGATCCCGGGCGAGGCGGGTGGTAATGCCTGACTGAGATTGGGAAACACATGGACACATGAACCAAGCCCATACCGACTGCGGACTGAATCTGTGCGTAAAATGGGTGGAGCAGGCTTGCGGAACAGTGCCCGCTAGTTCCGGCAAGTTCTGGCCAATGACAGTGCACCGTCTCGGCTGCCAGATCTCGACCTTCCAAGATAGCAAGATCTGCAGGCCCCTTGCACCACGACGCAGTGCGCACAACTAACTCAGCCTAAGCCCGGTCTCTCCGATGGTCCGTCCATTCACTCCATCTCCGGAGTCGAGTTGACCATGCAACGTCCGCAAAGTTCAAACAGACCATCCTCTGTTAACGCCGAGACTGTGCTTATTCCCTAACCCCCTCAACATGGACTACAGGGGCGGCCTACAATTACTTCCTCTCTGCAGGAAACATACCATTTTCCCTTGCAGCCTGTTGTAGGGCGGTAGGATCGTCATCCTTGCCATGGGGCTTATTCTCGGATGGTCTGGATTGTGCCATGCCCCAGCAGCGCGAGTTGCAGAGTGTACGAGGAATTAGGCCTTGTCTCAATCTCAGAGGCTGTCCCGCTGCTTTGGTTCCGCAGAATGTTTATTTTGATGTTTAATTATGCGTCTTGGACGGAGTCGCCGTTGCGAAGAACTACCATCAATAATGGTCTGCAGATGTCAAGGCCACGAGAAGGCCACGAGAAGGCCACGAGGCATCGACCGACATTTCACCAAGCGAGATCATGAGAACGGAAACAGTCGCATCAAATCAGTGAAATCACACATGATGAACAAAAAAGGGGGAATCGAAATCGAGAATTTTCCACGATGTCTTTCCTTTTTTCCCCTCTCTGATACGTGGCAACCGCTCTATCAATCGTGCTCCTCTTCCTATCACCATGACAGATCACCATTGAGGAAGAAAAAGGAGAGGAGGGCACATTTCGAAGAGGCTATCTCGCTTCTCGAAACAAATCACTGCACCCCGTAGATTAGCGCCGTTCTCTTCACCGTGTGTTTTGGCGGGCGGGCTTGCCGACCTCCATACAAAGGTTCGGTCAGCATCTCGCGCTACGGTAAGGCCTCCCATTTTCCACTTTCTCTACGTTACACCAGGAGCCCAATCCCGCCCAACTATCTGGGGTTCTTATATAGCGATCATCAATGCTATTGGCCTTGAACTCGCCAGGCTTATCCGTTTTCGGGCTCTCAGTGTCTGTGCACACCAACTGCCAGCACGGCCTCCGCTTTCAGGGCGCAATGCTCACGGTCAACTCCAAGAGATCGGTTGAAAAGATCAGGGATTCTAATACAAACAGCATCAGTACCGCGGTTTTTTTTTCGCTAAATTATAGCACTACCTAGGTCTGTCGATCCTTGTTTTGAGGTTGGTTGATTCCGTGTGACAACACGCATGTTGACTTGGAGC
The DNA here is from genome assembly GCA_027569075.1 of Aspergillus asperescens. Taxonomy (NCBI): domain Eukaryota; kingdom Fungi; phylum Ascomycota; class Eurotiomycetes; order Eurotiales; family Aspergillaceae; genus Aspergillus; species Aspergillus asperescens. The sequence goes on along the minus strand of JAPDEH010000096.1, from coordinate 21,407 downwards.
GACCGATTATACTTCTACACTGTTTACCACTGGTCGAGTAGTCCCTATGAAATTACGAATGAACGAATTTGACGTGCCGCTCTAAAATACGAGAATACGGAAATCCAGGACGACAGTTCATGGTCAGGGGCACGCGGCCCAAGACTATTCTTTGGACTGCGAATGTCGAGTAAAACAGATTGTCTCGTAGGGCTGAAATCCGCCATGCAGCATGACCGAGGATTAGGAATACTATCCTAGTAGCTCAGAGCAAGTTCTCCTATTTCGTGCGTCTAAGCCTCATTCACTAGTATCAATTCTCTTTGCAGGGATTCACTCCTCCCCCCTTTTCCTGCTCCTGTTTCTGCCTTGAATTCGTCACATCTGCATAGTGCATACTGCTCCGGGTTTCTTGACCGTTTCTTCTGCTCTAGCTGACTCGCTGCTGCTCGCAGAAATCCTTCTGACCGACCAGAACAAGACAATGCAGCGAGAGGCGCTAAGGTACCAGCCCTATATTTCTCGGCGTGGGCGGACTAACCCTCAATGCACGCGGCAGCACCAATCCCCATCCCCATCCCCACTGACTGGTCGGCTCTTGGTGGATATACTCGTGCAACTGGGGGTGGGTAAAATGACCAAACTGATGATGTGGAAGTGCCTGGACAAATCATTGTTATATTCCTGCAAGTCCTCGACGGCTCGGCCGCTAGGCGCGTTTCGATCTCTCCATTTACACTTTTTCTTTCACTTCCATTCAAGCTCCTATCTCCCATATCAGACTAGCGGTCGGGATCCCCGGGAGACTACCATGCATATTCACCAACACAGACTAAGTTGGCGGCAAGGCTGAGTCTGACGGGGGACTACGGGCTCCACTACGTCTCACTTTTGATTCTTGAATCTCCATAGTTCTGACCGTCCTTGTTGGTCTCGACTTCTAATGGCATGATGGTCTAGCCTCTTTCTCACCTTGAGTCGAGTCAAGTATCTATCAAGATCATGACGTTGAGTGAACTCGGACGATTTCCGTCTCACCACCCACAGCACAAGGCAACCTACCTATCAACATCACGAATGTAACTCAGCAATGCCACAACTGAAACGGCTACTAGATATAGGAGAGAACGAAAAACGTTACCTAGCGTCGAGGACAAAAAAAAAAAAAAAAAAGCCACCCATCCCAACATCATTATTAGTCCAACAGGGCAGGGCCTCATTAAAAGCCTCATCCAATTGTCGCTAGTATCCGGGGTGCCGGTACCGGTCCTGGTCCTGGTGCCAAACTAAGCTGATCCTTCAGGCAACCCAACAGTCGGTTTGTTGATCTGTTTGGCTGCCAGCAGCGCTGGCTGGTCGGCGACGTTGGGCCTTCAGCAGATTTGGAAATATCTGATCATCCAACCGTTGGGACCCCCTTTATCGGCAACTGAAAGGGGAGAAGAAGCCGGAATTATTCGTCATGCTGATTGCGTGGCTCTTGGTGGTGTAGGTCGGATTGAAACCGGGTAATCGGTTTTGATTGCTAGGGTGTTTTTAATCGGGTCGAGCTAGCAAGTTTCCCAGAGATTCCCATGTGTCTCCTTGTTTGCTTTCCTAGGTATTGTGCAGGATCCATCTTCGTATACTATGCTGTTCGGGAATGGTAGACGATTTGGTGGAAATTGAGCAATTCAATCTACCAGGGTGCGCTTTCCAATTCTACCTTCAAACCAGGCGCCGGTGTCCCCATGGACAGATCAAATTCAATAAAGAATGCACCATCAAACCGGACTTATCGTAATTGCACTTGTACAACATGCCAAATCGAACGGAGTAGCCAAGCCAAGTCTTTTATCCTCCTCTTCCACAGTACATCAAGGAGAACCAAGGCTGATAGAAGCAAAATCTAGGACCTCTGTCTCTCTTACTTATTCAGGGACCAGGTACATATACTGCAGGCAGGCCCATAACGTCTATGAAGTTATATGAGTGCAGCCCTGTGTTCTAGTATTATGGATCATACCCGTGTCGCGTAGGAAATCCAATGGATACCGCCCAGTTAATAGAGAATGTGGTAGCGCACAGAGTCTCATCTGAAGGAGGAGGTCGATATTCAAGAAATGCAAGAAACCCGGGATTGGGAGAAAGATATATGGCTGTAATAGTTGAGGAAATAGTTGTTGCTTGGGTAAAGCTAGGTACATGGGCCCTCATCTGTTCTTCTCTGGAGCGCTGTCTTGCGCCTGTATATGGATCTGGTCTCTGTAATTTTGGTAACGTAGGAAGATGTTGTTTGAGGGCCAATTCTGCATTAGGGACGTTAAATAGTATGTGGTGGTTCACGAGCTGTATGGAATTATATATAGTTTTGTATGTTCGTTCAGCGTAGAGACAGCGTTGACTCTGGAGTTGTGCAATGCAAACAGGGGAGAATTGAAAGTCCATTTTGTTCACTTTTCCTCTGTCTTGTCCTTTTCTCCTTTTTGTTGACCTGTCAAAGGAACTGGCTGTTTACAGTGTTTAGAGAGATCGTGGGTGGCCTGTGCCTCTAGATTGATTGCTGCGGCCGCATCCCCGCATTTAAACTTGGGTTCTCCGAATCAACCCAGCGAAATCTGTCGGTCTGTCCCCCTTCTCCGACTCTCAACGCCACCACTTCAAACGAACATTTGAATTCACATGATGCAGCTTGGGCTTACTGAGAGCCTCCCTGCTCTTGTAGCGAAACGATTCACTGCTGCCAAAGACGCCGGCCATCTGACCTTTTCCCAAACCCACCTCGAAATCCTGCGCCCTGCTGGCGTCCCTGTAAGTCCGTGGAACCTCCATGCTTGAATCGATTATTCCCTATGTAGTCACTAACTGTGAATGGTTTATTAGTGTCAACTCAGATACTGCCCTGCCCTTGCCAACAAACCGACCGGAAAGCCGAAAGCAGACAAAGGAACTACTACGAAGAAGAGATTCGACCCTTTCGAGAACCCATCCCCCGACCTTCTGATCGCACACTTTCCTAAAGAAAACCCATCGCACTTCCTCGTATTAAATAAGTTTCCGGTCATCCCAAATCACTTCATTCTCGCAACGACCGCCTGGCAAGAACAAACCGATATACTCGAGAAGGAGGATTTAGCAGCGGCGTATGCTTGCATCAAGGCATGGAGCGATGAAACTCAACTAGACGGCGCCGGATCCAAGAAACTATTTGCATTCTTCAACTCCGGCTATGAAAGCGGGGCGAGCCAGCCACATAGGCATTTACAGTTCCTCCCTATAGAATCGATGTCGCAGGACGACGAGTCTGGCACCTGGAGACCACTCATTGACACCGTCCCATCACAACCGGCATCTTCGGAGTCGGAATTTCGACGGATATCCTGGCTTCCACTCGCGAACTTTGCGCTCCCCTTACCCCCGAATGCCTCTGCCGAGAGGCTCCACGAAATTTATCTGTCTCTGTATAAGGCTGCTGCGGTGGCTGCTGGGGTTCCCCGAAATCAAGTGCGGTCGAGTACGGGGCCTGCGGCTGTTAGTTACAACCTGGCGATGACTGAATCAACGATGATGATCTGCCCGAGGAAGAGTGTAAGCGCTGTTATCTCGGTCGATGATGCGACGCGCAGAGATGTTGTTGGAGCTGGAGTTGTTGAGCTCAACGGAACGCTTCTAGCTGGTACGATGATGGTAAAGGCTGAAGCGGAGTGGAATGAATTGCGTCGGAGCTCTGATGGTCTGATGCAGGTGCTCGCCTCTATTGGGTATCCTCAGCCAGATATAAAGGAGGTTGCCCTGTTATGAACATATATATAGGTGTCATTATTATCCGCAGAAAATGATACAGCACATACCAACATCATCCATCGCAGATCGGCAAGATGAAAGGGGAACTCATATTACAGGAAGTGTCTAATTGATCCATCCACGCTACCTTCCAGATTCGATGTGTACATAGTCTGGCCATCACGTGGGTTCGTCTAGAGTCATTCCAGTCGGATCTCATCGATCCCAGATTTCATCTCGCTTGCATTCATTAAACATTCATATTATCACCAACTCATGCTATTAGGTACCTATCTACAGCCTTCTATTCATACACCGAACCCTTCTGAATGAGATGATGAGAAAAAATAACGGCTTCCCCTTGGGCTTTGGCAATCACCCCCGGTTCCTACTTTGCACCTCAAACCACTTCTTTTTGCAGGTGGAATTACCAAAATGGTACGAGCCTCCATTAGCCAAGATGTACTGGGCAACCTTCTTCCAAGGTATCCTAGGCGGTGGGATTGGACGCCTCGAACGGCAAGTGGAAAGACAGATGCTGCGTCTATCAGCGTCCGAGTATACGTTGACGGCTTCGCGTAGAAGTCTGACCTTCATGGAGTTAGCGATGCCACTCAAATTTCAGGATTACTACCAGAGACTTACGTCGTTATCATGCCACTGAGGTCTTCGCACACGCTGCTCTTTCGATTTTGTCAATGTCCGGTACCTGCCACGAAGGGTTGACTCGGCCTCTGTGAATCCGCAAAGCCTCTTGATGTCCTTGTATGACAATCCGCGGCGCTTAAATTCTATGAGGAGAGCATTCTTGGCATCACTAGTCCAAGAAGTCATTCGGTTGGCAAGGTTTGGTTGATAGGAGATGTGTCCAAGGGTGTTGAAGAACGAGCTTGTCATGTCATCTGACCGAAACACGTTTTGATATGCAAAATCATCGCCCGAGTATGGAAACTGGCTGTGTTGTGGATGTGTAATCGTATTGCCGTTCAGGTAGACACTGGGAAAAGTCGATCCGTAAGGATTTAGCAGTGACGAGGGCTGGACATAGGCTTCAAGGCTGCGCCCTGGACAGGGCAAGCCGTTGATCTCATCACTTGCCGCGGCGCCACTTGATACAGGGAATTGGCCAAAGTGGCCCCGTTGCTGGTCGATATCGGGGTAAACCCGCGCATTATTCCACACAACCTCGTCTTCGTTCTGGGTAGCGTTGGGCTGTTGTGTGTCCCAGGGCAGTTGAGTCTTGAGTGAAGGCCAAGGGGACACTGGGATGTTGTTACATGTGCCATCAATGGTCGCTGGTGTATGTTTTTCGGTCACGGTGGTTACAGAGGTTGTGCCAGGAGACTGTCCATCATGCAGCAGAGATGGGAAGACCAAGTCGTCACTCGTCCAGTCTGATCCTCGTACTAAACACGGATTGTCTTCTGACATGCGGTCCTCTTGCGGACTCTCCTCCGTTTGTCCGAACGCCGATATTGTCGCTGGTACCTTTTCAGGCGCAAAGTAACTGGTCACCGTGTACGGACTATGTCTCGGAATGGGGTGGAGCAGGTTAGGAGTAGGGGCGCTGAAAATGCTGGACCCAGTGTCTTCGATTGTGAACTGACTTGCTGGGCTGGGGGGATCAATTTTGAAAGGTCTCCAGCGAGGTGAACCATTCGATGTTGATCGACTCTGGAATGCGTTGGGTTGGTCTTTTTGTGCTGACTCAACTCCTGGGAAGTCCCCATGCCAATGACTATACTGTTCTCTGTTGGTCTGGGCCTCTTCTCGTTCGAATAGATCGTCGTTCGGCGCCGCATTGGGCGTAATCGAACACCTTCCGTCTATTCCCACGTGGTCGCCCATTTGAAGCTGCCCGCACTTGGTGGTGGTGGCCTCTGGACACTGGGCGAGGTTTGCTTGTGAATCAAAATATACGGGTGGAACAGCGTGCCCAAAGCTATCAATAGGAAGGACGGCTAAACACGAAGAAGGAGGAAGGAAGTTGCGCTCGAAAATCATATCTTTTCCCAAGCTCTCAGGTCCAACAAAGATGCGGAGCATTGCTTTAAAGTGAAGTCAGTGGCCTATGCCATCAAGTTCACCGCTCTTGTCGTCACCTACAGTCGGTGTTAGAACTGACTGAAGCATGTGCATTAGATCTTGATGCCGGGCTATGCACGTTGCTGGGCGTACCAGGGCACCTGCAAGGCTAAGGATCCCAGTTAGCACTCTGATACCTGGATGGATGGAGGGGGCCTTAGATGCAGCCGGTGACTTACCGTGGGATTCTACCAGGTAACCCTCCCCGCTAGATATCAAGAACCAGCCACGCCGACTGCGTGCCGGATGACCTTCAAGAAGTGATGGACTGTCCCGTTGCTTGAAGCAGACACAAGAGAGAAACAAGGGTGGAGCTCAGTCGGGAAGCCTGGGAGGAAATGTCTCGATCTCCCAGGTAAGACCTCTGACGTCCGTCCGTATATTGGGCAGATAGGTGATGTTTCGTCTTTGATGGGACGAAGGACTGACATGCAACAGATGCTATGTCTCAGTGCCTGCCGTGTTGAAAGAGAGAGATGATTCGAGAAGCAACCCAACTCTAATCTGGAAGATTGAGAAATGCTGTGTCTTGGAGTGTCTTACTTGACAAGGAAGAAGGGGGAAAAATATGATGCACCAAGAGCGAAAACAGAATGAAAAGCAGAGCCAATATAAAGAGAGAATGTCTGAGATGAAATGGCCACAGACTTGCCCATCGTTATTTTCTCTCTCTCTGACGTCCAATCTCCCGTGAGATGTTGCTTTAATAGGGGTTCAGAGATCCCATATCCCTGGGAATATACTAAACTCCTTTCATCATGGCTTCCACTCTTCGTACTAACTAACGGGAGCAGAATTCCTTGAATCGTAAAACGGCATACTGCTATCAGAGCTAAGCCTTGATCTCTGGAGGTCTTTGTCCACTGATGTGCCGAGCTTCAACATGGATACTGCCTGAAAGAAGATCATCCTCGGAGAGAAAAAAGAGGGGCTCTAAATCTAACTCTATTATTTCTCTATGATCGTCACTTGGCAATCAACTGACAAGTCTCAATTTGCTGTCAAGCATAAGCTCACCATTACCCTATGTGGCTGGATCGGGTGGCGCAAGTTGCTAAAAGAACAACCATTCCGGTTAGAAGAAAGCAGGAAAAAGAAAAAAAAAGAAAAAAAAAGAGAAAGATGCAGATCATACAGCAACGGCTTCAGGAATATCAGCAGAAAGTGATAGATTGGATGGGGCGTTCAGAAAGAAGAGATTTCACGTTCCACGGCTGTGCCCGCTGGGGACGGCTGGCGACATAGGGCTTTATTCTTTCGCGCCATCCGATCCAACAACAGCAAGTCAACGACTCCCATCAAACCAAGGGAAACCCCCGTTCAGGTTGGCCGAGACCGCGCGCCGTTGCAGGTGACGCCAACCCCCAAATCATGCACATCCATTGGACCCAAGAGGCATGCGGACGTTTGAACGGGGGAATTCTGACTCTGTCATTGGACTGGAGCTCTGTTCTGTTCTTCGCACCGTTGGATCGTAGGTTGCAAATGTCGCTCTCCCGTCCCGAAAAGCTGTGACAACAGTATAGCCTAGGTAGACAACCAGGCTGAGCCAGCCCTCTTTGCCTAAGGGCGCCATTGGAGGCTCCTTAATTTTCGTCTCTTGAAAGCTTTATATCAAGGGTCCAAGCCTATTGCAACAGGCTGTCAATTCTTGGCTAGCCAAGCCTCACCACCCAAGGCAGAGTCCTTTTCCTTATGTACTCTGTATCTATTGCGCCTTGCGAAAATGAACCCAATCTGTTCCAGCTTGACTATGACATTCGAGAACCCGGAAACACACAAAATCATGTAAACCGAACTCTGCTAGTTTCTGTGCGTTTCCAAACGATAAGCTTAATGCGAACTCCACTCCGCTCGCTCTCTACAGTATCGGGTATCCGGTTTGTCGGCTGCGGGTTATGGGGAAACCGCCTACAGTACTCCGTACGACCCGGTGGATTACTGGATAGATACTTACTTCCGTCAATGCAATCGCAATCCCATCACCATCGCTTCTGAATGGACGAAAAGAAATGGAGGGTTGGGCAAAAAAAAAAGGAATATTGGTTTGGTAGGGGCTCTCTTTTCCCCCGCATCAATGGTTTCTTTCCTAGATGGCTCACTGCGTACTCGCAGCCTCGCAGTGCAACAACCAACGCACTGTGCTGAGTCTGGTCAACCAGACCTGTGGATATGCGGGCTAGGGTCAGTGCGCCCTACGTGGCCCAGCTCAGGTTTGTGGTTTTCCAACCCTAGTTACACGGCGTCTTTTGTTGAGCGAGCGTGCGTGCCTTCTTCTCCCATCCGAGTCTTCCTGATTAGGGCTTCGAGTTGAATGGCCAACCAGCTCCATCCCCTCTCCTTGCGTGTGCTTTTTGACAGCTCCCATATGCGGGGTTGTAAGTACTCTACTGCTGTAGTTTTCCTATATTTCTTTTGATCTCCACGACTTGCGTATGCTAATATCCATTGCTGGGCTCCGAAGACTGCCGTCTTCCGTGGTTCCTCCGTTTGACAATTTTCGCCCGGTTTGCCGTGCGTTGGGAGGTGTCTTAGCCACGGTGGGGAGTGCACACCCAATATGGAATCATTAGAAACAGTTGTTTCAGGTTCTATTATTACCTCGTAAATGTACATCTTGTCTTGGTTTGCTCCGCCTTCCGCTGGGGATGGCCAAGACTCCGTACATTTCCGTTGGAAGATGCACGAATATGCAAGCTCGTCTTAGTTTCCGGAGACATCTTGGATGTATCTACCAAGCTTGGTCCCCATCGTGAGATTCCTCATGCGTGCTAGCGATTCCTTCGGGCTCATTGGCAATTAAAAAGTGATCCATCAAGAAGGATCGATAACCATAAACAGAATGCAACGCCACCCAGGAACAACACTCAAAATTGGGCCCAGCAAAAGGGCAATAGAACAGTGCAGAGGCAAACTCGATGACGGGACACCTCGCGTTTACCTCGCTTTCCTGCGTCGGGTCGGATTCTTGCTGTCTCGATGTCCAGCGTATTGATCCAAAAGTCGGTCAACCAAAAGCACTAAATCTTGGTGAGAAAGATATGTTGCGACTAAATGCGGACAGGGGAAACTCACCCGCCAATAACACAAACGTAAACGCGTATAGTATAGTCGGCGACTTCATGAAGGAATACGCAAGCTCGAAATGATTGGCAAAGGTAGTGAGGCATGCCAGGAAGACGCCCGAGATTATGCGAACTGCCACCCCAATTGCCATGGCCAGTGGTTTGTCATGGCGTTGAGCAAGGAACCCAAAGGCAGCAAAGAGAAACAATGCAAGTGACGCGACCACAAAAAAATACACATAGACAAACCCCAGGAGCTCAACATACATTCTCAGTAACTGGGAGGAGCTCATTGTGGTAACATGCGCACTACGTGGCGGCACAATCCTCATACTTGCAAAGAGAGCCGAGGTTACGTTTCCCACTAGGTCATTATACATGTTGCTAATGAGTCTGAATCCAATTGTCCCGTTGGCCGGACATAATTGATGGTTTGGAAGATCGTTCAATATGTCATAAATTGCCTTCTGTTCGCTAATTGCCCCACGGCTGTATTGGATTTCCATATCGTCTATTGTCTGTCGAAGCAGTCCGATGGCCACTAGAGGTTCCGACCGCAGTTCTTCGCATGCAAACAGGATTGTTTCCGTAAGATACTGAAGCTTCAAAGTAATGTCCAAAGTCAACGCGAGGATCTGCGATCCCTCCAGAAGAAGGATGAGGACCAGGTGAAACGGAAAGTGCAGTTGAGCCCAGATTTGTTGCGTGAATGTACCCATGGCGCGCCTCGGAGTTAGGTCAAAATATTCTTGCCAAATAAAATACTAAGACGCCAGGGTTAGCGAGCTCAAGTACGAAGCACTGTATCGTGGATAACAAAGGGGGCCTTACGACGTTAGTAGTGACGCCGAGGATATGAACAAACGACCATTTGGTCCAACCGCCAGGCTGCACTGTCTTGTTGACGAGTCTTGTAACTGAAATGACGCCTTCACCAATTATAATCAAGGTAAGAAGACCCATGCGGACGTTCAGATGAGTGTCCTGAAATCCAATTCCTGGAGTAATGCAGGAGATGGCGATTACCGTCCACATTTCGATCCAAAACAGTACAAACCAAACAGTCCATATGTAAGGATGAGCCGAGTCTTCACCGAAGGCAAAATACATCTTCCAAATCGTTAGCCGGTAGTGTACTTGTTTTTCCAATTGCACGATTGGCTTACTCCCAGGTGTATCAAACTCGAAAACAATAGCGTTGCAGCTATAACGCATAATCCTTTGGCAGCACTTCTCATTCGCTTGCGAATGAACACAAAACTGACAGTATACTGTATAGACAGTAGGAATCTGCTTCCAGCAAGGATAAGACTTAGTGATTGGAAGGCCCAAACATTCTCGTCTCGAACACGCGTGGTAAACCGTGTGCCTGCAGAAGCGAATCCAACCATGGCTGCCAGTTGTATGGCCTTGCAGATTCGTTCGAAGACCGAGTCTCGTGCAAACCGGATATCAAACATAGTTACTTGGAGCCAACTGAACCAAATCACTCCGAGGAAGCCAATATAAGCCCCCAAAGCTAATACGGCAAGTTAGATCTGAAGCATAGTCCATGAAAGTTCCCACACCTTCTACATTGTTGATTTCATGTGTAGCGGTGAAGGTAGACAGGTTCGCAACAAAGAAAAGATCGAAGAATAACTCAATCGGAGTTGCGTCCGAATGGCGATAGAGGTGCGGGGGAACCCCATCTTTCTCGTCAATAGGTGTCTCAATTACAGCTAAACCCCTACGTGGTCTTCATGATGAGTTAATATTGTACAGGACCTGAAATATCTCATGTTGGCAAGACTTACTGAGTAGGTTCACCTGCACGTTTAGACCTGGATAGTGGCCAACGACCAAGAGAGAAAAACGGCGTTCGGCTCATCGGACATGGAATTGCAGGACAGAGACTGGCTTGGATGATCGTAGATAAGGGTCATGCACTTCGGAAGTGTCCAGACGCTGGAATCAAAAGGCAAAGTTCGTATGGTGGCCATGATGAAGCTGGATGCTGTGACAATGGATAGGGGTGGGTGGCACCTTCCATATTGGGAACTTCCGTAAAGTAGTTGCATGCGCTCCAATTTGACTCAATATTCGCTTTCTGAGTTTGCCCTGGATACCATGGATGTTCCAATGTTTTCTAACCCGTGCTCGCTCTCGAAATCGGTGGTTGCTGGAGTATCAACCTCGGATCCCGGGATGACGCCGGCTTCCTGTTTTAGTTTTTCATAGTGATCTCCGGTTTCCTTTATCAGAGCCTGTATCTCAACTTCTCTAACGGATATATCGGCCTTTTCCTTTCTCAGTTCCTCCATTCGGTTGATCATTTGTGACCTGCCTTTCTCCAGAACCGCGAGATTCGTCCGCAGTCGGTCTAGGCATGTTGAGAGACGTGGGAGCGATGTCATCTTTGGAGGTGTCTTCGGTCGATCCTCAGGGCCTTTACCGCCGTATCCCATCGCAGCTTTTGTCTGGGCAGCTTCATAAGCAGCTTTCTCCTCCAGATCTGAGTCTTCCTCATCCGAAAGCGCCTCGGCGTCTTCAATGAGCTCGCGCATTTCTTCGCGCTGCTTCTTCTTTTGTTCGCGCTCGGCCTTCTTTCCTAGAGATATCCGTCCGTCCTCGACGTATTCGTCGAAACCCTCTGCGAAGTCTTCGTCGTCTCGTACTAGCCTCGTATCCTTCTGATCTTCTCTATTCACCAGTTCCCATTCATCCTCCGCATTTTCCTCCAGCGCAATGTAGTCTTTTTCTGTCAGGCTATGGCTGTCATGTTCCTTTGCTAACCTTGCCCGTCGAGCTTTCTTCTCTCTGATTTCAGCCTCGGTAGGAATCGCCGAGGGGGCAGTAACTTTCATGATTTCACCAAATTTCGCCGCAGCGTCCACCTCGTTCTTGTTTCCATCATCAGTTGTAGGTTTAGGGGCCGAAGCCGTCAGATTTCGAAGTTCATTCAGGTAATCGTCATTGTAGCTTGGTCGATCTTGCTCAGGTCCGACTCGTAGCGGAAGCTGGTTGATTGACCCCGATGGGGTTATCGATCTCTGAAATGCGTTCTTTTCAAGCACTCGCCTACCCAAGCCATGCTTCTTGGGCATTATAACCTCACTTTCGCCTCCATCTCCCTCTGCCATTGAAGTCTCGCCGGCCCCGAATGAAAGGCGCGTTTTTGATTTTTGCTTCGTTTTTGAGCTAACGGGTCTTTTGACAACTGGGCCGGAATCTAAATGCTGCAGTCAGTCTACAGGCCATTCAAACAGGCGTCAAAACACCGTTAGATGAAGACGGAGACTTACCCTGTTCTCCCTCATCGTTGTCCTCGTCGTCCCCGCCGATCTTGCGGGGCTTCCTTCGATTAGAAAAGCCAGAACTCATATCGATAAATGCGTTATTTCTTCTTGGACTTTCAAACGACGCAGCTGGGATCAAGTACTATCGGACATCTGCCTCACTCGGGGAATTTTGAGCTATCGGGAACATCATTTCTCCGAGCCAGCTCGCTCCCGCCGATATCAAAAGTTCCGCATCGCTATCACCCTCAACACTAAGGCAGGAAATTGAACCAAAATAATCGCCAAAATGCCTCAAGCTCAGCCCGAGTTAAAGAAGGTCTGTCCCGATATCGAGCCTCCCCATCAGCGGTTTTAATAACAAGAACTAACACCATCGTTTACAGTATATGGAGAAGCGGGTGTTCTGCGAACTTAACGGCAACCGCAAAGTCATTGGCGTTCTACGAGGCTACGATGTACGTCGAAACGGGCCCCAATCTATTTCTTCATTCTTTTATACTCGCTGTTCAATTCCTGGGTCTACGAAGCTATCAAATATCGCCGCGAACGGGATAAACAAAACTAACGAAGCACGTGCAATTATAGGTGTTCATGAATATCGTTCTGGACGAAGCGTTTGAAGAGAAACAAGGTGGCGAGAAGGTTGCAATTGGCATGATTGTAAGTCGCACGCATCACCCAGGACTTAACAGCCTCCCTCGGATGTTGAATGCTGTGAGGCTAACCAGTGACACGTCTTATTTGTAGGTCATTCGCGGAAACTCGGTCGTTATGCTTGAGGTTAGTTCAGCTTCTGCTTTGAACTGGCTCGCGCATTCGTCAAGATTACTAATGCCGGTTCTTTTCTCCTTCTAGGCTCTGGAACGGATAAACGAGAAATAATCTGTGGAGGAGAGAAACGTCGGGATGGCTACGGATTTTATTTTACAAAGAATAAGGAGTTCACGGGTTGTCCAAGGGTACTTTTTTTGATATTTGTTTATGAGAGAAAGGTAAAGAAACCTTTAATTCATATAGTCGTCTGCCTATCTTAGGTAGCCCTACGGTTATCTTATCCCAAAGATTATAACCATCTACTACTTGAGAACATCTCGGAAGGGTGTGCAGGTACTCAAGTCTGCTTTGAAAGAATATCGGTACCTGAAAAACCACGCGTGACGAACTGAAAGTTTAGGTAAAATCTTCTGAGGCCCGTATATAAGTATATTCCAGTCGTGCTTGCTAAGATCCATTCCAACCTCACGCCCCGAGTCTCATATAGCCCATGCGATCCAAACACCCAACCCACACCCGCCCAAGATATCGAAAGAAAATGGGGAGAAAAAAAAGCTAACGATACAGTACAAGAATACTTATTAAAAAAAATCTAGTTTTGTTGTTTAGACCCAATTTTCAATTTCAGCTTGAGCCCACCCCCAGGCGTGGATGGGGTTGCTGGAGTTTGTGACGGTTGTGCTGCGGTAGCGGCGAAATTCGGGATATGGAGCTTGGGTTTTGGTTGAGAGAAGCTTGGGCCTGGGGTGCTTGCGGAGGGAGTACTGGGGGTGGGTTTTGATTGCTTGAATGTGACTCGCAGACCGGGGGCAGAAATGCCCTGGTCTTCTCTTTTGCGTTTTGTAGATGTGGTTGAGTCTTTTGAGGGGTTGAGGGATGTTCGGGACTTGCTTGTGCGGAAGAAATGGAGGCGGCCCTGTAAACATATGGTCATCAGCATTATCTTTCAGGATAACATGACTGTGCTGGGGTTGTACCTTTCCCAGGTGCTTGACGCCCCAGTACCTAGGGTATTTCAGGGCAACTTTCTTTGAGGTTATTGGGTCGTATATGACTCGGCATAGGTCTGCGAATTCAGAGAGCTCCAAGACGCCAATTATTGGCGAGCTGCATGCGGACCAGAGACACTCTTTGAGTACTTGGTCGCCGGAAACCTCGACTTTGAGAGCAGCCAAGGCACCAGTGACAGTTTGTTTTCGAGCGAGATCCGCTTGTCGAACCGCCGTCGAGGATTCTTGCTCAATAATTAGACCATCAGCAGAGGCTGATGGCTCGTTGGCAACGCTACGGCCGAATGCGACAGGAGCGAGCGCTTTTCCGAAAAGGCCATGAAGTCGCCACCTAAGCCATGCTGACGGGTCGTTGGACATAGTGAAGACGAACCACCGAAGTAGCTCGGGGCTATTGAAGATATCAAGCTCGACAAGACACTCGAACGCGTCTAGACGGAGGTGGTCATAAGTGCCTACCCGTGTATAGGGCAAAAACTGCATGACGTCGACATCGGCTATTTTAGCTTGCATGAGCTGCATCTGGCAACGTAGAGCCGCGCGAGAGTAGAGGTTTTGGAAAGAGCTTGACCATTCATCCATCCTTCTATAACGATCGATTTCCGCCAAGACATCTTTTTCCAGCTGTTCTTCGGCCTGAGCTTCGAGAACAGCTTCCATATCGAAGTCATTGAGATCATCGGAGCTCGCCTCGACTCTCCCAAGCATGGCATGGCATAGCGACCTCATCAACATCGCAACGTAGAAGTTATCCGAGTACTTGTTTTTTGTGAGCATGTGCATATTAAACTACACAGCGACTAGAGTAGCTTACCTCGTTATTTGAGTTGTCGTTGAACTTCAGCTTGTCATACAGGAATTGCTTCACTCTCATCGGAGTCTTGCCGCTGACGTCCCGCACTTTGGAGATCGCGTCTGGGATTACCAGCTGGAGGACGTATGCGGCCCTGTCTGAGAAGTCGTTCGATCGGGTCATAGGAGAACCTGGTAGACAAAACAGCTCCTGAAAAGCTTTCTCAAGGTGAAATAACCCAAGCCAATTGATATCTTCCTTTGCGTGCTTTACTAAAGCCCGTGCCGCAGCCACACGGACCCCATAGAAATATCGCCGATCCATAAGCGTTCGAAGAAAGATTGTCGAAATCAGCGGGTGCTCTCGCTGGGCGGCCATGTATTGGAGAGACTATCAAACGGTAAGCAGAGAGGATGGCAAAGGGTGCAGCGACTAACCTCTAATTGGGCTACCACATCACGGTCCTGCTGGAGTTGCGAAAGATACATGTATCCTGGCATAACCAGTGACAGTTTGCAGACCCATTCAAAATCTGCATCCATGCGAATCCATTCGTAAGATTCTTGGCCCATTCTTTCTTCGTCCTCTTTACTCCAATCAGCAAGTCGCCATTGCTGCATCTCTTCCTCGCTTTGCAATACATCCCCCAAGCAGTAGAGCAGGATATCCTCCTGTATTTCTGCGTTGCCGTCGGGACCAACGACAGCAGTAGCACGCTCTTTTTGGCGCTTGTTTCTTTTTAGTCGTTTATATTTTGTATTATATGGTATGTCAAACTTTGTGACGCCCTCTTTGATCTCAACGATGTGTTCATAAGGCGTGCCGTCAGCTTCGTGAATTCTGATTGTCATAGAGCCGGTAAAGACTGGTTGAATTGTGCCGGCATAAACATTTCGAATTTCTTCTTTGACGTCGCGCATAAACGCATCCTTCTCTAGGTCACGAGCGCTTGGTTGATCCGACTGAACTTGTTTGATCATCATTTCCACCACCAATTTTTTCTTGTTAAATCTTTGAGTTGCTTGGAACCGAGGGCATCCGGCACCATAAATCCATTGGTTGAAAAAGGTATCCAGTTTTGCGTGGCCGAGGCGCTCACATGTCTTCTGGAAAAGGGACGACGTAACAGCTCCATTTGGTATGTCCCCCATACGTGCATTCAAGAAAAGGCGAGAGATGATCCGGGACATGGTTGCCTTTCCGCTGGCTTTGGTGAGACGCCGGTCCAGGATGAAGAGGACTAGTGGCGCTTTAAGCGCGATAAAGTCGGCTTCCGATGGATCTATGCTCAGGATATTTCCCATGTCATGCACCGATGGGCGTTCATAGTCCAGTTCACACACCCGATCCGACATTTGTTTCAGTCGAAAGCGGTATTCATTGTTCCCGCAAAGTTTCCGCATGAAAGTGTCTGTCATATACCAAGCAATGCCAACTGTTACCCAAGTGTCAACCGGCTCCTTTGGCACAATATTGACGCCAATCCACTGGACGGCAAGGGCATGGGTGATAACACGAGTGGAATCGTACATGGGGTCAATTATCTCCTCTGGAAACAGAAGGCCGCTGCTGCATATTGAAAAGCAGGCTGTTGGCAATGTGTGCTCTGGCACGTCATCGACGAAACATATCTTGTAGCTTGCAAATGGGTATGATCCGTATGTCAATGAGAAAAAGTCAATGGCCTTTGCCATCGGAAAGCAAGTGTTACGAACTTCATCGGCTCTTCCTGGGAGGCAAAATGCATGCAAAGGAATGGCGTTTTGACCCAGTTGTTCATCTTGGTCGCTTTCACGGAAATCGGCGAGGTTGACATACTCAAATGGGCCGACAGCAAACCCGATTTGCCGGGCAGAGAGAGGAGAGTAGGAAGCAAACGAGACGGTTTTCTTGCTGGGATCTCTTGGATCAATGATATCATCCGTCAAGTCCCCAGAACAGACCACTGACATATCTAGGGCCTCATCGTCCGGTGCAATAAATCGGTCGTGGTTGGGGGTTGATTTTGGACGAGCCCCGGATCCGCCACCTGGCTGATCTCTGGATTTGCGGTCGAAAATGTCGCCTAGGGTCGACGGGCATTTAATCGATATTTCCCAGGTGCAGCGCGAAGAAGGATCATCGACACAGGGGAAAAGCGGACATCCAGTCCCATAATCCAGAGAGTTTGTCGTATAAACATGTGGATAGCGCTTGTCACCACTCTCCACGCCAACAAACTGTAACCCATCCCGTATGTTCTCGATGACGAATTCAATATACACAGTGAGAGCCGTGAATCGCGGGAGGCCTGTCTCCGCGGCCTTCGGGTTCAAGGGGCCTTCCGTATCATCCGTTATTCCGGGCGCACGAAGTGCCATCTGATCTTGTGCCTCAACAGAAAATGGATCGAGTTCTTCAATGCGGACGCTTTTCGGGAGGGTGACGAGGAGTTCGGGCTCGGGGGGGTTTTTGAGGAGGCCGTCTATTTTCGACGATAAACGCTGGTGATAATGAGGGCCGTATAGCTGAAGGGACTCGTAAGGGTCGGCATATTTGACGGTAGGCACCTTTCCGCTGACATTTAGGCGTTTCAATTCCCCCTGCCGGAAGTTCAATCGGATGGTGCGCAGGTCCCTGAAGTGCGGGTGAATGATGATCTCGGATTTGCCCTTCAGACTCCGGTTCGCGAAATCTACCTCTAGCTCGACCTTTTGATGCGCGACCGTATAGCCCAGGCCTGGCCAGCTTGGGCCAGCGGGAGTATCGACTACGCCCGGCATCGCGCAAAATACTCAGTCGTGTACTGCGCCGCGAGAGCGCAAAGCTGACCATCCACCGTCATGTCCAAGCTCAAGGAGCAACCGTACTGGGATCTGAAATCGATTTGAGCGTACAGTGCGACTGTCGTCAATTCGAATCAAAGGAAAAGTTGAGACGAAACGGTTGATAGCGAGGGGGAGCTTCAGCAAACGAAAGAAGCCGCGTGGTCGAGGGATGAAGTGTTAAGAGAGCGATAACAAAGTACGAACAATGGAGAAAATAGCGTGGATGTGAAGAAGAAGCGACGGCCTCTGTTGAGTAGCTACCAGCGTCCCTGGCCCCCAAGTAGCAAATAATTCTCTCACTCTTCAATGACTTTCTTCTCACGCGGTGTCTTGAAGTTGAAGCTGCGGAGCTCTTCGCGGCACGTGATCACCGCTGAGGCCTGAGGTTGATCACAACTATGTGTAGAAAATAGACCTGTAGTCACTAGAAACTACATGACAGACTCAGCTGCCTTTCTTGTTCTTGTTTTTAGGTGGGTACAGTATGTCATAGATGATATTATAGTTATCTATGCCAGACCACTTCACTCACAGTACTCACAGCCTTGTTGCTACGAACCCCGCGCGAGATCTCGTCCAAGCCTGACCAAGTCGCCGCATATAACTCAGGCTGCATACCATAGATGTTTAGCACTTGGGGTATAGGAGACACTAGCAGACCTCATTTCTAACCAAAATGGCCTCTCTCTCTCAAACCTCAAGTTCAACCCCGACCCCCCTCTCTTCACTAAAGGCAAACATCAAAGAGGCCTATAACACGATATCAACCACCTACTCAGACTGGACAAAGCCGCATCATGCCACACGCCTCAAATACCTCAACCTACTCCTCGGATACCTTGACTCAGACGCGTCTAACCCACAATCAGTGCTGGAACTAGGCTGCGGCTCCGGAAACCCTGTCACCACCCTCCTTGCATCGGCTCAGTGTTCTACTAATAAGGCGAATGCTGGGAATCTAGCCCCCCAGTTCAAGGTCATCGGGAATGATATATCCCCGCAACAGCTTAACCGTGCATCGGAGGTGCTAGGTCATTTCAATAATGTGGAGCTGAGAGAGGGCGATATGATGGATTTATCCTTTGAGGAGGAGAGCCTTGATGCTGTACTCGGGATGTACGCGCTCATTCATTTACCTAGGGAAGAGCAAAGTGTCTTATTGAAGAGGATACACACCTGGCTCAGACCAGGCGGATACTTTCTCGGGAACTTCGCGGTGGAAGAGCTGGAATCGGTGTTTGATGATAACTGGTTGGGCTGTGGGATGAACGGGGGCGTTATGTTTTGGAGTAGTTGGGGGAAAGAAAGGACGTGTGAGATTATGGCCGAGACTGGACTTGAGGTGATTCTGAAAGAAGTTGTTCAGGACATTGAGGAGGGCGATGATGGGGAGAAGAGCGAGGTGCCGTTCCTGTGGGTTGTGGGGAGGAAGAGGCTGAAAATAAAAGGTTTAGTTGCCAGCGCCAGGAGATAGTGGACGGATATAGATATCACGTGATAGATCAGGTACCAGCGCTAACGACCGGAAATCAACTCAACTCGCATTCCAAGTCTAAAAAAGTGGACCTTACTTGAGATTCGCTTTCTTTTACTGATCCTCGCTGGTCGACTGTCCTTCTTCTTTCTCTACGAAGAACACTTCCAATAACTAACATTCTCGCAACAAAACATTGGCTGGTCCCATATTTCCTTCTTGCTTTCTTTTCCACGTCGCGTCTCCGCGTGCTATGATCTAGCCTCGACCTCGCATTCCCCCAACAATCAGCCCATTCAGATCGCCTCGTCTATTAAGAATGATTAGGATTTTTCGAAGGCTCCGGGGTAGGTCTCATCGGATGAGATTGAGCGCCCATTCTTTTGTTTGCAGCTAGCTAACCAGTTGTGCGCGTTTAATAGAGATCCAAGACTCCCTTACCGACGATGTCCTCCTACCCCTTAAGAGCTACAAGTACTCAAGCGTGGATAAATCGTTCATCTCAAATCACATCCTAAGACATTATGTATTGCGCCCTTGCTCCGGCTTGGTTGAGGTTCATATCTAACAGGAATGGCGGGGTGGTAGTGGAATGCTTTCGTTGAACTGTTACCGCTTTGGATGGCCCCGAACATGGTCACCCTCTTGGGGTTCCTGTTCATCGTAGGCAACGTCATGCTCATAGAAATATTTATGCCAGACCTCATTGGGCCGGTAAGTGTTTCGTTGGCTCTTAGTTTATGAGCTCCCTACTGATGAGTATCTAACCACAGGGCCCCTCTTGGCTGTATTACAGTTTCGCTTTGGGAATGTGGATGTAAGGCATTTACGTCACCGCTCCCCTAGAGGCTTTTCTGACAACTACACAAGGTATTCGACGCTCGATAATGTCGACGGGAAACAAGCGCGAAGGACTGGTACCTCCAGCGGACTAGGAGAGCTCTTCGAGTTAGTAGTAGGCGACTGATGATAGTCAGAAACATGCTGATCTCTCCTAGCCACGGAATTGACTCTCTCAACTGCACTCTTGCTAGTCTCCTCCAAACCGCGGCAATGGGACTAGGCTCCACCGAACTCGGTGCTTGGACTGCCATTGTGCCATGCCTAGCCATGTACTTCTCGACCTGGGAGACATATCACACCCATACGCTCTATCTCGGGTACTTCAACGGTCCTACCGAAGGCCTTTTGATTGGTATTGGCATCATGATTGCGTCTGGCTGGTATGGCCCGCAGATCTGGACTCGGCCCATCGTTGAATTCCTGAACCTCCCAGGCCTCTTCGGCAACAATTCCATGAAAGACTTGTGGGTTCCGGTCCTTGTCGGATCCTTCTTCTTAGGACACCTGCCCGGCTGTGTCTACAATGTCATCTCTGCCCGTAGGAGCCAGAACCTCCCGGTTGCTCCTATTTTCAAGGAATGGATACCGATGGTCGTCTTTACTGGATGCACCGTGGCCTGGCTTTTCTCCCCGTACTCGTCTCTCCTCTCCGGCAACCGGCTAGTATTGTACTGCTGGACGATATCCTTTGTCTTTGGACGGATAACTACGAAAATCATCCTCGCGCATCTATTAAGACAGCCATTCCCACACTGGACGGTGCTGCAGACTCCGCTCATCGGCGGTGCTATCCTTGCCAATCTTCCATTCCTAGGTCTCTCCCAAGTTAGCGCCTCTCTCGAGCTTTTTTACTTGCGCGTCTATTTCGTATTCGCATTCGTCGCGTACATTTACTGGGCAGTCCTCATAATCAACCGCATCACGACCTTCCTCGGTATCAATTGTCTGACAATTCGTCGAGACCGATCGACCGAGAGAGAACCCCCCTTCCGCGGCGTGTCATCCGCAAATTCCGATCGGGGAAGCATCAAAAGCCACTGATACGAACACACGCGCCCGAACCAAACCGTTTAGATCTTTCAAATCTAACTGTCCAGGGTTCGTCCTGCGGAAGTGACGTGGCTCGCCGACCCCTCCTGCTCATTTTTGTGTTAACATGTACATACCTACAACACATACATACCTGCATTGTTTCTGCTGTACAATCACTACCACCTCCTGGATATGCCAACAATCCGCAAATACGCGCTATGAACTTTACGACTTCAATTAATGGGGGCATACACCGACACATGAGATGGACAAGACCAGCTCCGAACTTTACCTCGTGCCGTCGGGGTCCGATTCGGGTTCTTTTATTGGGTTTCGTTGTTTTGGGATAATTATAGATAGATACCTTACTGTGGATGGATGGATGGATGGTTTCATTTACCCTGACCCCTCGCTAATAAAGCGATATGCAGGCTACCTACAACTCTATATATCTTCCCGTGTATCTCTATTGTACATGATCCCATTTCTTACGGGCGAACTT